>JAECUM010004037.1:0-143944 GCA_016617855.1 Megalonaias nervosa | reverse complement strand
TATTGTAATGTTAATTTTCATTGGATTTGAATCTCTTTTCGGAAAATTCCCTTAACCTGATTAGAATGCAACTGTTGCTTAAGTACTATTTTTAGCTCACCTTGGTTCATAGATCTTGTAAACATCAAGTGAAAACAATTGGCTATTACCAAGGTCATTTTTCTGCTTGCGTGATGGCTCTAAATTGTAAACAACTTTTTTTTTAATTGAATCTTATAGTAAGATTCGCTAAGTCTTTTAAGGCGTGCTTGCAAATTATCATTCTTTTTTTTAATGCGATGTTCAAATTAGTGGTCACGTAATCCATCACGTGAGCAACCATGTGATCTAAAATCGAGGCTTAAAACAGCCGATTGGTAGTAGATTAGTTCAGTCATATCTTTACACCTTGAGGGTACAAGGTGTTTCAATTGTTGATGTCAGATTGTTTTGAAGTTCATTTATTTTTTGGAATTTAATAATTCATTCTTTAGAAAACTACACAAGTGCTTCATATTTATAAAAGTTCTGGGAGAAAGATATTCAGTGGAAATTTATTCTGGAAATTTAAACGGAAACATTATAAACTGTGATTCAATCGAGGATCTGTTGCCGTCGGTACAACGACCTCATCTGACGTCATCGCCTTCCATATTGGAATTTCGTCGAGATTCGAACCTGGATTCAATTAGAACTGTTTAGTGATAGAACTTATATTTTTCAATCCTAGGATTAAATTTTGGATTATATTTACAAACCGTAAGTCCTATTTCATATTTTTATTTTGTTTTCTAGGGAAATAAATCATTTTTGTTAAATTTACAAATCTTGTTGGCTTCACTCTTTTCTTTGTTACTTTTGTACGGGCCTACACGTAACAGTATGTATGTATGTATGTATGTATGATTGTATGTATGTATGTATGTATGTACGTATGTATGTATGTAGGTAGGTAGGTAGGTAGGTAGGTAGGTAGGTAGGTAGGTAGGCAGGTAGGTAGATAGGTACGTCGGTAGGTAATTACTTAGACAGGCATGGATGCATGTATGTGAATGTGAAAAGAGGATGAAAGTCACAGATAAATAAAAGTTATGAATAAAATGTCACACTTATACCTAAGGACAAAAATCATTGGAAATAAAGTCCCTAGAAAATTTTTTTTTCACAAGAAACAAAAATCACAAGAAATTAGTTGTGATTACACTGAATCGCAAGTAATGATACGGCATACATTTACTGGATAAGTTGCTACAACATGTGTGTGTGTGTGTGTGTGTGTGTGTGTGTGTGTGTGTGTGTGTGTGTGAGATTCACTTTTGTCAATGACGGAGGATATGGTTTTGGCGCGTACATGCTTTTTGTCTTGCTTGTAAATAATAAATAGACTTTTACTTGGGTCTGAGTTCAAGACCTAGCCTTGATTATGACCTTAGAAGGTTCAGGAAATCAACTTCTTTACAGTTTGGGGGAATTTTCCATTAAGATTAGTTTTTTTTCTTCAGAAAAAAATTATTGCGACATAGGTCAAGTGGGGTAGTATATACGTTTGAGATCAACATGATTAGTAATCCCTTCTTAAATTTCAGTCTGTAGAAGTATTTACTGTTGTGTTTAGATATAATTTAAGAGGAATCATTTATTTACAAAATTATTAATTGGAATTACAAAGTGCTCATTAACTTTCGGACTAAACCACTGTTTTGGGACTATTGATGACTCATTCAAGGACATTCTGCAATACATCATTGTGACACATGAAGACTATTGATACAACGGCACATTAAAGACTATTGGTTCATCAGCACTTTCAAGATTGGAATTCATTTTGTAACATCACTGGAATTCTTTCAGAACACTATAATTTGTACTTGTGATAGAACTTTTAGGATTATTTGGGATTTAATTCACAATACTGTAAATTCCTTTTAGATTTTCACTTTGTATTCTAGGAAAATAAATTATTTGTTGAATTCTACTAATCTTGATGGTTTTGCTTCTTCTGTTACTATGTTTAAGACCATAGTGTCGTAACAATATGTATAGGTAACAGCTGTGACTTTCCTGGATTCTTGTATTATTGTTTGGTTGTTTGTCGGCACGCATATATTTCTTCATTGTCTTTCTGCTTTGGTTGATTGTTTGCATTTTTAAAATTTATTTATTAATTTATCTATCTTTCTGTTTGTATGTTTATGTTATGGGTAGCAAAATTATAAATCAGTGCTCTAAGCCGTGGAGGCATTGGCCCTGACTTTCGAACAAAGCACTGAGAAATATACTTTATTATATTCGTTCTCTCAAAGCAGATTGAGAAATAACAATAACTACGGAGATTTCCTCATATGTCATAGATGTCTCTGATGATATTAGAAGATTGTTGGCGTATGAAAATAGTCGTCGTTAGAAAATAGTAAATGGCGGAAGGGAGTGCATATTCGTCAGTTAATATTAAAATAAGTAAAAAGTGTAATGAATCGAGGATACTCCCCAAATATTCCAGCATTGCAAGTGTTGCCAGGATATAATTTTGACTATCTAAATGATAAAAAAAAGAAAAACCAAACAACATCTACTCTAGGAAACAGTTATATCGCGCTCATGTTTGGGGGAGGGGGGGGTGATCTCACCCCAATACGTTTTAGTGGATATAGCGTATAGCTTTGCGTTTTGCAATGTCTTTGTTATAGTATTAAATATAAATATTCCATAATCTTCACCACTGCACCACTGTCGGGAATCAGCACCTACCTACCCCAATGATTTTTTTGGTGTCTTTTTCTCTTTTCTTTTTTGCCCCCCCCCCCGCAGACCAATAAATAAATCAACAAAAAACCACAATATTTATTTCTAAAGTTTACATCATACCCGTATTTGAACATACACTTACAATAATAAATTACTATCGATGATGAGTTTTTTTCCACCTGGAATGACTCTACAAGTTGTCTAGCTGACAGTACAACTTTATTTGCTTAAATTACAAGCGTCTTATTTAACCATGAATCGGGACAAACACATCTTTCCGATTTGAGCACTGACGCCTCAAAATCATTAATACATGTTTCGGTTTATAACTGAAACGAACTGTCAACTTTGATTATATTGTAGTTCGTGTAAGTTAAGATTCTGCACAATAGCTGGTTACGGTTCGGTTGATGTATTACCGTTTCATCCCTAACATATACATCTTCGCTAACTAAGGTTCTGATACGATAACCCTATCTACATCTTGGCAGATGGAACAGATATATTAATGCTTTGTCCTAGCGACATCTATTAGATTTCATGAGTTGCCTCCCTTAGTATGTAAATACCAACAATCCAATATCGTGTTCCAGCGGTGCAGGCAATTTTACTTCAGAAGGGTACTTTGTACGTTTAACATCAAAAGTATGACTATGTACAAGATGGAAGCCATTACAGATGTATTTGAATAAAAGGTATTTGTATAAACACGGACCGGCAGTGGAAAAGTGCTTATTTATCAGTCCATTCAAGTTGCGTGCTCCCCTTTTCTCGATCATGTAGGAAAAGTGTTCATATTTGAACAGCTTCATTTTGATTGAATGCGGTGGCTCTATCTTATTTTCTCTTTCACATTTAACTTGGTGATCTGAATCGGAGACAACGTTAATCGAATGTAGATTGTATATATGAATCGGAGACAATGTAGATTGTATATATGAATCACGTGGTATATGCTGATGTGTCCGTAACTGCCTTTAGCTAAGATCATTGCACAAATTGTCAACCGACCGTCTGGGAGGAGTATGGTTTTATATGATACAAATAAAACAGTATGTATGTTATTTAGATCTATGAATGTTATTTAGACATATGTATGTTATTTAGACCTATGTATGTTCTTCAGACATATGTATGTTATTTAGATCTATGTATGTTCTTCAGACATATGTATGTTATTTAGATCTATGTATGTTATTTAGACATATGTATGTTATTTAGATCTATGTATGTTCTTCAGACGTATGTATGTTAATTAAACCTGAAGGTTTTCACATTCCAGTTTGTACTGAATGAAGAAGTTTTACACTTTGTTACGAAATTTACATATCATGGCTATGTCATTTCTGCAACAGTTTATAGTGAAGAGTCTATTTTAAATCAGAGCAGAACTGTGCCAAGACACTAATATGGAAATACAAAAACACTGAACGTTTTGATGCTGCTATAGAACCTACATGTTAGAGGAAAGACATTTATCAATGCGAATACATCCCAAAATCTTGTACTGCAGTGTTGTACTTCTGTACGATGACCCTCAAAATGTCTACCATTGAAAGCTAATTCTGTTAAATGCGTTTATTTTTTCATTCTCATCGTCAAGATTCCACTGTCATTATTTAGAAACCAGAGTACTGGTTCTTCGGTAAATATCAAATAATAACTCTAAACATTTGTCTTATTTATCTTCTGGGACGACCACAATAAGTTAAATTTTGGAATGTCTGCTTTCTTTTGTAGGTTTTATTGCACACAAATTTGGACAGAAAATAACTGTGATTAGCAAAAAATATTCCGATTCTCAGATAAAGTACAATTAGTCACTCCACAAATGATCATGTTATGTGGTTGTTTCAAAACCATATACATGTATACATATCTAAAATAGAATAGATTTGATATGATTGCTTGAATGTTACCCTGACCGTCTGAAACAAAATAAATAGAAATTTGTGAGCATATATGATCTATTTTGCTTTGAAACTGGATCCTTGTTGTAGATTGACTAACTTAAGACCACTAACCATCTAGTCTGTTATCGTGAGTATTTCTCAAAATCAATGCATTGGAAGTCGGAATAATATGTACGACTCTATTCCGACTCTAAGTCGTAATACATGACATATTTCACAATATATCTCCACGTGACATGTTACACTACTCAACCATCCAATCAGAAATTACCCCAAACTTCATTAATACGATTGAAATTAAACTCGCACACAACCCATTTACAGTTCTATCTAAAATCAGAATCTACAGTCAAGGACCAAACGTGAAATACACAGTAGAGATATACATAACAAATGTATAAGTTATCAAATGAAAGAAATGCTCCTGATTCTTAAAATACTTGAAAGGGTTAAAAAGAAATGACACCGGTCGATCGATAGTTCACTCTATTCCTAATTTCGCACGAGGCCAAATTATTGGTAATCGAACTGATTTTGTTTTAACGCTGTGTTTCACGATCCGATAGGCTATACGGGGCGGCCATTATATCTAATGGAGGAAGGACCCAGGGAAGGACCACAGACCCGCAGGAAGCTACCGACAAGCTTTCTCACGTACGCACGTTGACCGTGCCGAGACTCGAACTGTAAAGGCGAATGCCCGAGACCACACGGCCAGCAGGGGCTCTTCGGTAATGGAAAGCAACTTGATATTTCATACTTACGCTTCCCTTACTTAGCAATTAGGCGATTATCAACAGGTGTATACAAGTCATACAGGATGTGTTGGCGTTCAGTACCGATTATTTCAATAATGGGTGTAGTGCTTTTTTTTTGTTGTTGTTTGTTTAGAATGTGATTACACATACCTTTAACTGGCGAGTATTTACTCCATTTGGATCCACATAGATCCATATTCGTTTGGAAGATCATTATTTTGTTATGTATATTTAATTTATATGATTTGTTGGCTTTTCTTAATGATTGTATGTTATGTATATCTGTATTTTGTACTTCACCTTGTCTAAAGTCAAGTTCAAGTTCACAGTGTACCTGACCAGTAACATATTTTATATATATATATATATATATATATATATATATATATATATATATATATATACATATATATATATATATAACAGAATAGAGAGCTAAATATTTCTCTTTGAGTATGGGTTAAATATTCAGATCATTATTAATGTAACCATGTTTACGTGAATTTCAGTTAAAAGATAGTCTTAATTCTGACCTTAGAATCTTCTAGAATGGAATATTCCATTAAATGACAGAGCATTTTCAGAAAATAGTAATTGCGACCTGAGAGGGGATCACAGTCAAAATTCCATGCAAGTATTTTAATTCTGTGAATGTATTTTCTATTATTATATGTTGTATATTCTATTATACATTATTCCCTTTGCATTTTATATTAGTTCCATGCTGTTTATTTAAGTTTTTATGATTCTAGTTTGAATGTTCTATGTGTAGTATGCACATTCTAGTTTGCATCTTTACATCTGCCAATATATATTACTAACTTTGTTAAGCATCATATTACAGTATTGAAATTGCATGCCTTCCGATTCCATGTGAGTGATTCTGTGTACTTTTATAATATTAATTAATTGTATCTTTCCAAATCAAATTTTCTCTTTGCAATTGACAGATTTCATTTAATCCCACGCTGTTAAGTATTACACAGGTCAAATGTTCACATACAGAAAGTTTGAATTCATCACTACGAAAGTTGCAAGCTGGCTGTTAATATGGCACAAGATGCAACAGATTAATGTCCCATTATAACACCAGAGGGCACAGTGATAACCGAATGAACCTCAACTCGGTGATGTGGATCAGGTATAATGCACATTCTAATCATGGATGGTTAAACTACAGGGTCAGCGTGTCATGTTAAGACAGGAACGTAGTATTTGTTGAGCAATAAGACAATATAAATGCTGCCTTCTTTCATAACAGTGTTTTTTGTTTATTATTGTTTATTCTATGACTGTTCATTCTATTAGGTGATGAACTGAGAAGAAACCATTCTTCACATTCACCATTTATTAGTAGTTCCAGCGTAATGTGCGGTTTTAAAAGTTCAACGCTCTTTCTAATAATCCAAGTGATAAATCTCTCTCTCTTTCTCTCTCTCTGCGTCTCTATCTCCATATTGTGGCGGGGCCCGGGGGGGGGGCCGATATATATATATATATATATATATATATATATATATATATATATATATATATATATATATATATATATATATATATATATCTGCTAGATCTAAATCAACGTTTTCCAAAGTTGCAGTATCACCGTGTCGAGGAAGATCTGCCACAAGCGTTAACGTTTTCCAAAGTTCCAACGTGCGATGTGGTTGCAGTATCACCGTTTCGAGGAAGATCTGCCACGAACGACCGATTCAGGTAGCGCTCTAGAGTTTAGCATTTAGCATTAAAGAAAAGGAATTTCCCCGGGTTTCTCACTGGTTATACTGGCTATTTAAAAAAGACCTCGTATATCTTAGGTATTGTTCAACGAACCTTAATTTTCTTAATTTGGTGTATGATTGATGGGTGTAATATGGGTTATATAGTGTACAACTTGGCCCTACTCCAGATATGCATCTTTAAAAAAAACAACTGCTAGCTCCGTTTGGTCATTTTCACTTCCTGACCTTCAGATGTAAATTGTAAAAAAAAAGGGCCGATAACCTTTTTTTTACATCTTATATATTTGGTAATTGAAATGAACAATCCCATATTCGCAATCAGCCTGCAAAAATAAATAAATAAATAAATAAATAAATAAATAAACCAACTTAAAAGAAAGTGTATGCCATCTCTCTCTCTCTCTCTCTCTCTCTCCATATGTTGTCATAATGGGTCATTACAGTAATACGTCATGACAATGTATGGATTTGATAACAATATTCCAACTTGTATTATGCTAACATCTTAGTTGTAACTTCAACTGTTCTACATTGTAACTTCTGCATTGTTGTGTATTTTTACATTATGGTGATTAATATGTAATAAAATATATTCAGAATGCAAAGAGGAGACACAGAAATGGAATAATGCAATGTAGAATGTTGACGTGTGTAATACAGAAAATATGCACATGTAATTGGAAGATATGAAAGGGCAGTATTCCAATATCACACATATCAAAGTTAGAAAGAGCTACTGGCAGATGTAAAGATGCAGTCGTAAATGTACATCTTACATACATAGAAAATGAAAAATATAATGCAGAATAGAATATACTGCATATGTTATGAAAATAATTTTCATAACTTTTTAAGAAATCTCTTTCGCCCATATCAATACTGATTATAAAACGTGTTGTCTTTCACATATGGTTAGGGAGAGTGAGAGAGTTCACGCTCCCTTACAAAAGGGGTGTCACCCTTAATAGTGTAGATCTACATTATTGGGGGTGGGAGAGAGAGAGAGAGAGAGAGAGAGAGAGAGAGAGAGAGAGAGAAAGGTTGAGTCCGTGAGTTCCTATGCTGAACTTTATTGAAATTATTTGATATAATGAATTACATAAAGAAATACATCTACACAAACTTTACAATTTAGATATAAGAAATACATGTAAAGTTACAATATTCCTTCAAGCTTACCAACTTCATACAATTCTGTAAAATCTGTCTTTTAGAATACAATGCAAATAATTAAGTATCGAATAAATTAACGATAGTCAAAGTGTGTAAAAATTTAATATTTTAGACTAATATAACAATCATTTTGTAGAAAAAAAAGTATTTTACTGAATTTTACCTAAAATACCAAAATATTATGCTCTGTTACTGAAAAAATATTTTATTTATAAACTAATTATTACTGAGCATGACGTTGGTAGCGAATTGGTTGTTTACAATAAACAATAGTATGATTACAAGTAAATATAAATTCTTAACACAACTGAACATTCCAATACATTATAATAAAGAACAATAAAAGTGTACTAAAGGAATACAAAAATGTTGCAAACGCGACTATCTCAGATTGAACTGCTGCCGTAAAACAAATCACCTTAACATTTAAAACATTAAAAATCCCTATAACCTAGAGAAAATCTTACAAATACAGACAGCTTCTTACCTAAAAGAAAGGTGAATTCCGGGAGTTTCTGTGCGGAAATGACTGCGCTAACAATCCCGTATTATACACGATTTGGGTTGTAGCCTCAAGACCAAACAAGGACGTGTTCTGATGCTTGTTCGTCTTATAATTCCTGACTGCACACCTTTTAGTTTCCAACAAAACTCAAAGGATCCACACATTTTTTACTGTCTGTTCTCTGGATTTGTATATGTCATTACATAAAAATCTGCTGCAACAGCTTTTTCCATGAAACACGTGAATTTTAACTGATACCGTCAGCTTGCTCAACACACCTAGTAGTAACGTTAATGATTCTAAATTTGCTGACTTAGAATATAAGTAGTGCATTATGCAATGCGAGGAATTTTACAATTCCCACATAAAAGCATAATCTTTATTGAAATAATACATATTTGTATCACAAAAATAAAAATTGTTTTTAATACTATTTGCTGAAAAATTCAATCATGACACGTATATACTAATAGAAAATACATGCATAGAATTATGGCGGTAATCTCCCTCCATATTATTCAACTAATTCTTTGTTCGGTCGTTTATTTTTTGTTGTTGTAATTCTTCCATTTTCTTACTCGCTTAATTTTGCATTTTTGTTTTTTTGTTTGTTTTGGATCTAACCGAATTAAAGAGACAGAGTATTTAGTTTCTGACTGAAATTACGCCCAGTGCATCGCTAATTTTTTTTTTTTTTTTTACTGCTTTCATCAATTTGCAAATCTTGAATTTTGTTACCTCTTTCACTATCATACTGTTCAATAACTATTTTTTTACTGTCTACCTGTTCTCACCGTTTTGATATGTTTCGAATTATTATCCTCCAAAGTCGTCGTACGTAATTTAAGTATCAACAGGTCGTGATATAGACTGTCTAACAGCTGCAATACTTGATTAACTACCAGAATTATGTATCTGAGTACAGACTGTCAGGCAAGCTGCATTACTTGATTTACTTGATCACCAAAATTTATAATACGTTTAAGTCACTGTTTCTTTATCCCCATTAATGCCAGTACTGTTTATCATTTGTGTAAATAAACCGCTGCCGGGCTTTTCTGCGCACGTAGGGTTTGCGTCACCAGTATTGACGCAAAACGCATATCGAATTCGACATATTGCCAAAAATACAATACTGCAATGCCTACCATTTGAAATGAAGCAATTGTCACCAGAATATTCTATTCAGAATAATATTAATTTTTGGACAAATGGGATACCACCCCTATGTTTTCATGACTCGCGATATGTCGAGCTATTCTGCGCATAGCTTTGAAAAGATATCACGTTAATGCATCGGGCTATGGAAATGAAATGCATTACTTTGGACTGTTTCTGTCAGCATTTCAGTCGAGTAATTAGGTCAGGTTTATAGATGGTTTTACAAAATTCAACGTAACAATGCAGCTAAATGGCAAAAGATATTAGGCAAACTAAACCGATATTGTAAAAGAAAATAGCAAAAGTTCAACATTTTATAAAAATAAGCCATTATGTTGAAGAGAACCAACAATGGATATGATGTAATGTGTTTACAACGTCTCGTTTATGGGGAAAAATTAAAAAAGAATTTAGAAACAGACTATACGCCGGGGAATTTCTTGAGAATCCCGTTTTTGATGCAAAGTTGACAAATTGGATAGCAGACGATAAAGTACATGTGTGACGGGGGGCGGGGGATTACCTGCAAAATACATGCATATAATTATGACGGTATTACCCCTCCATATGTGACAACTTCTTGCAAATTTTAGAAACTTGGATTAAGATGCAGTATTATTTTAAGGTAAATATTTCCATCTTTTAAATAATGCATTTATTTGCATCATTCTAAAAGATAAATATTAAATTGGTTTTTCTGGGTTACAGGTTCAAGAAGGTCATACAATGGGTCTTCATGCTGACATTTAGAAATCACATTTTCATATGCAATTAGAGTAGAAATGTGGAATATTTTTGTACACTTTAGGAATATCACTTTCCTTAATTATACGATGATCGTTCTTTCTTGCTACATATTAGATTTTCGACCAAAAAATAAAACGTGATCTAATGTTTACAGAAATGACGTATCGTTGTGCAGAATTACCCGACGCGCAGAATTGGCCGACATGGTGGTATATATGTATGACACTGTTTTCATTCGTTGCAGTTTGAGCCCTATTTAATACCTGCAAAAGTCAGTGTACTTTTGGACTTGCACATGCCGACTGTTTGAGGAGAAGGGTAGCCATTTCGATCAGATGTGTACTTAGTTCATGCACAATTTCCACGACTACATGTAAACAAATTTCAGCCACCATGCCTCCTTACGCCTTTCACGAGCAGGTAATATATGTGGAGCGCCCCCCATGTGTATAGATGATGATAAAAGCACCCGGATGAAGTGTTTGTACCGGAAGTAGTGTCTTTTCAAGATGGCGAAAGGTAGGTTGAAGCTTACGTCGTCCCGGCCGACTTAAAATGAAAATTCTTCGTAATTAATGTTGTGACATTGAAATACACTCAACAGTTTAATATTTCAAACATGCATATGTATATCATGCATGTATTAATTGATACAATGTGTATAAAGTGCGAAAGAGCGATCTGTTGTTGGGCGTCAGTCGCTTCAACCAACCGGCGATCGCCATGTTTCGACTTTGCCACGTGTAGAAAAGCAGAGGCATTGGAGATGTCAGATAGCTGTATAATCATTATTAAAGTTGTTGCAGGCATGTGTTGTATATAATTTTTCAATTTTGAAACAGCCGTATAGTTTAAATCTGTTGGCAGATTTTTAAAAAGGTATTTGTGCGAATTGTGTGCATTTGATCCAGCTAACGTTTGAACTGATTTCATTCTTTCATTGTTTGTATATGTACGGGACATGAATAATGAAGTTATAGTTTTTGAAACTAAACCAGGATATTTTTAAATGGATGTGCAACCAAGAATTATAAAATGTCTGAACTGTTTCTTTGATGCAACGTCTTAGATGCAACTTGGCATGATTTCTCCGTCAGAAACGAGTAGGGGTGTGCAGCTTCAAAAATACATTTATATCACAGGCACTTACTTGTGTCTGTATAAAAGGGGAAACTAATGATAACAACTTACTCTATGCCCAAATAATTAGCTAACTTGATTTTGGACAATGTCAGGTACAAAATGCAAATTAAATATAGCTAACAAGGCAAAGAGAAATTTTGCTGGGCAAGTAGATTTTGTTCATCAATAAGTTAATGTTTTTTTTTTTTAACTTGCCTCGTGGACAAGTGCAGAAAAAAGTTCTCCATCCCAGCATGGTCAGCAGACATGGCAAAATATTCAGTGTTTGACATTAAGTAAACCTGTCAACATTAGATACATATATGCATGCATGTATAGATTGTGTTAGAGAGTGAAGTTTGGGGTGGGTAATGGCACTTTTAAAACAATTATTGCCCATATCATGCCAAGGAAATGGGAGGTAAATTGCCTTTCCCAAGGATATATTGTGGCATCTGACTTGGGTGGGTTTCTAACCAGTGACACTTGGATTGCAAGTCTGATGCTATACCAACTGAGCTCCCATAGATTGTGAAAAGAAAGAAATAAATGTTACTTTAATTTCTTGCAGGGTCATCAGTTTTATTTTTGTTTGCTGTGGCAGTTGTGGGACAGGCCCTAACTCCATCCACATTTTTGACAACTGTGGACCAGCAACGACTGAGAGCAGTATTTGAATCAGCCCAGCCATATATTGATGTGGCCTCAGCACATTATTCCATATTGGGCCTGAAGCTTTTAGGAGTCTCCATTCCGAAGGAACAGGTATGTAGGCAGAAGCTGTATGCCATTTTAGTGTTCCTTTTTGGTTATGTCTAAAAAATTTCCTCTTACCTACACGTAAAGATGACCTACAGAATGGTTAGTTCCTTGTGTTTGTGCAGGGTGCTGTTTTGTAATATGTGCTGTCTGAAATATGTTCCTTTTTATACAGCACACAAGACAGGTGAGAGCATATGGCTACATTACTCCCAATGTTAAAGCCACAAACAGGGTTGTCGGGTTGATTATGTCTTTCTGGTAGGGTCCATGAAGGACTAGCAAGAGGAGGTAACCTGTGGTTATTCTGTAGCAGTCTGACAGCGAACTAAAATGGAGTAAAGCCCTTTTACTCCTTGATAAAAAATCCAGCAAAAAAACTGGTGCTGGCCAGTATCATCAATGTATTAGTGAATCGTGATATTTACTCTGCCAGAATTATATAAATTATCAAAAAAAGTTGATCTTTTCATGTTGACTTTATATCCATTGAATGAAATAGACAACAAGGCCCTTTACAATAATTAATCCTACTTTCAAGTTTTGCTTGGAGTTAAGTTTTTTTTTACAGGATTTTTATTGTTCCATATTTGAAATTCTTTTATGTGCATGTGATTTGGTTAGCATTTGAACTAATTTCAAATTTGGTGCTAAATTCTACGTAAGACAACTGTATGCTATTATTGGTGAAACTTTTTTTTCAGAACTTATTCCAGTTTCAATAATAACATCTCTGGTGGCCTAGTGGTTAGAATGTCTGCCTCGGATGTGGGAGATCGTGGGTTTGAACCCCAGTGAAGTCATACCAAAGACTTATAAAATGGTACTAACAGCTGCCTCACTAGGTGCTTAGCATTAAGAGTCAGTGTTAGGACTGGTCAGCCTTGTGTCAGGATAATGTGACTGGGTGGGACATAATGCTACACGTCTGCTGCATGATGGCCCCAGTGCCAGACATCACTATAAACTGCCACACTGCAGACATCATAGCGATATGATTGAAAAATTGTTAAAGCGTCATTAAAAATCCAAATATCACACACACATTGTGTTAGGGCTCAGTGCTTGGTTGTAAATTTGTTAGGCCCAGTAATAAGTGTCTACCCTATGCCTGCACTCTGAACCTGTGCTCCAACATGAATGTCAAAATATCTAAAATGGGATTGGATGGGTCAGAGGGAACTTGAACTAGGTCTTCGACCTTCTAAATCTAATAAAACTTACTATGATGTTTAGAGCCTTGTTTTGGAAAAGGGATTTTAATGAAAGTCAACAGTAAAAATCTTGTTAAAATAATCTCAAGTCAGAACCACTGAAGGGATTACCAACAATCATACAACTTCTTCCTTCTACCAGCAATATAAACCTACAATACTTTTCAAAATCTAAAGGGGCCCCAAGTATCAGTGGTCTAAAGCGCTCACTGTTCCAGATCACTGCCATCTCACTTCTGTCTGCGTGGGCTCAAGCCTCAGGCCTGGCTAACATGGGTACGTGAGAAAGCATGCCAGGAGTTTCTTGTGGGTCAGTGGTACTTCCTGGGGTTTTCCAGGGTTCTTCCCCCACCAGTTATATTGGCTGCCATGTATGGCCTGCCCTTGTGCTGAAAAATGGTGTTAAACTACGTCATCAGAATCTAAAAGTTTTAGTTGCTCATTTGAGATAGCAGTTGATAAAACTTGAAACTAATTATTAAAAAGTAGTATTCTATGTACATTTTGATTAGTTCTGGTTAATATTTCTTCCACCCGAGTATTTTCTGTATTAGTGTGCTTACCCCATAGAATGATTATTAATCTGCTCCACTAAAAATCATTATTCTGCTTAAAAATGCTCTTCGCAAATAAATGAGCCTGTGTCTACCGTCAACCTGGTTATATCTTGTAGAGGATTTGTATTGGGAAAGTACAGACTGCATCCTTCGATGTTGTCAAATTTTATGCACAAGATCACCTTGTATAAAGAACTTGAATGCAAAGTAAATGTGCCATACCAGCTTAACCTTCACAGTTGATCTCAACACATGTATATTTCAGTGGGAAAAAGACATTAGCACATGTTGTGTTTAGTTTCCAGACCATGAGTGGTTTCTTTTTGGTATTGAGTTGATGGGATCAGCAACTGATAACTGTAAAGTACATGTACATAAATGTGCACTCAGAGAGGAAACAGGAAGGGGTCTTACAAAGAGGCACCTTCCTCACTGATTCACATGTGCCAGGCACATCTGTTTGCAGATTACAATATTGAATATGTTTTAAAATTATTTTGTTTCTAATCATTGTCTAGTAAACATTTAAATGAAAACCACAAATAAAAAGAAAAAGGAACATCTGGTTTTTATTTGGGGTTTTGGGGGCAGTTTAGTATATTTTAGAATGGATTCATGCTGTGATGCATGAGACATTTGTTTTGCAAACATGGGCTAACTTTATTTTTCAGTTTTTTTATGCATGTGATACCATCGTGATGCATTTCATATCAAGGGCAAGTATCATGATGTGTATCTTGGTACAGTATCAGACCTGTTTCCCCGTCCGTATCTTACCGTATTTGTACGGAATAAAGCCCATCTGTATGGTCATACGGTCATTGATATGAAAATACGATTTGAGGTTGCATTTATTTAGTAAGTTTTTAAAATTAATTTTTAAGCCCTTTTTTATTCCGTTTCCTTTCGTTGTATCGTCTCTTCGGTCTGCGATCTGTGCCACATCACTGATTTTAACATTCTCAACATCCGGTTGTTTAAACAAAGAAAATGCCGCCGACAAGAAAGTTTCAGCACGAAACTGATGATGAAAATGGAAAATCTAAACATAGAAAGCAGCATTTTCTACCAGTTTATAATACTCTGTGGCCATGCCTTAAACATCGTCTAAAGGAGGACATTTTATGCTCTGCACTGTTTGCAACTTAGACTTTTCCTATGCACATGGTGGAAGGATTGACTGTTCACGGCACATGGAATCGGAAAAATCATGCAAAATTGGAATCTTTAGTGAAGGAAAATAGAAATATTTTGTCAATGATGAAGGGAAAGGAAGTTAGTGATCAACACATACTTCAAAAGCAAATAACACGTGCTGAGGCGATTCTGTGTGAGTTGATTGTAAATATTGATTTGTCATTGAGCACAGCTGACAAGTTAAAATGTTACAGATCAGAGATCCTCACTAGGCAATCAGACCATTGAGACTCTATTGGTCCTGAAGTCAAAACCAAAGAATTTTACCAAAGAGTGGACAGATGACCAGCTGAATAGGATAAAGAGTGCCTGTTATGTCGCCATTAAAAACCCATAGTCTAAGCCTTCATTAAAATATTAATTCCAAGTGGATCAGTTTGATATTGTTGACAAACTTTGTACAAAATAATATATGGAGATCATTTCCATTCTAGTAAATGTTGACAAAGCTGATACTAGATTTTATGAAATAAACAAGATTTCCTTCGCATATCTAGATGATATTATTTTCTGAGTGGATGGGTGGTAACAATTTCTGTCGTAATGTTTTATATTAAGTCTTCCTTAACCATGTAAAATGTAGAGAATTGGCTTTATTTAAAATGTTATGGATATGTGTGAAGCTGAGAAAACAGATTTTCATGAGAAAGTAACGGAGGTAAATAACAGAATGAATTTGGGTGTGTGTAGGTATTCTTTTGGTTTTTATCACTATAATATAAACAGGATTTTTAAATCAGTGGTGTTCAATTTCTGCCGATTTTGCCTCGAAACACAAAATTGCCTGAATACCATTGTCTTTACAAGTTAGAAGTTATTTACAGAATATTGTATAGTCAGTATGTCGTGCAATACTACATAATAGTAATTATAGTGTATTGATAGTGTCTACTATTTGTGTGTTGTGTTACGATGTTAGAAACACTGAATGAAAATACTGACTGCCTTCTAAAAATACTGACAGACATTGCTTAAAATACTGACAAGAAAATGTATGGGTAAACAGGTCTGCAGTATGGTTGGTGATTCCCAGCTCAAGTTGAGGGTAAATCAGTGGGTGCTGATACAAAGTGGACAAATGACGATGCATTGTTTGTGTACTTTATGTTCCCAAGCTATTGAGAATATCTTATTCTTCATTCATGTCCAAAACTTGCACTTAATAATTTGTATTTTCATACTGTTTCTTCTGACCATTTTATGGTTTATCTGTTTGTATCAAGTCATATATAAGATTTTTGTGTACTGTTGAGATCATACCATTTAAATGTCTGTGTATGCAAAGTGTTTGTTTTCTGTTTCAGGAGGCATGTAAAAGCATCACCTCCACATTAGAGAGTGACAGTGTAGCATCCTGGTACTATGCCTCCACTGCCGCTAAGGCTCTGAATGGCTGCAAGGTAATTTCGCGCAGAGGCCAATTCATTTCAGTCTCAGATGGTTGGTCTGCAGCTGCCAGAAAAAGAACCAATTAGCCACGCATAATTTAAGCATTTTGTATTATGGATCCAAGGGTCAGAAAAATGAGAAGTTACTTTTCTGTCCGTAAATATAAAAGAGTGGGAGAACAGTGGAGAGACGTCATTATTGGTAGTATTGCAGCACATTACCCCTTTACAGTGCTAGAAAGCAAGGCAGGAGTTTTAACCTGTAATGGTGAGGAGTGGAGGAACTTATTCACAATAGTCACAAAATTTAAATTTACATGACAGTGCAGACAGTAAATGCATTAGTTAGGAATTGAGAACTTCCAGTTCAAACAAGGTGTATTTGGGATGTACTTGACCACTTTCTTCCCAAATTAGTTTTCTTTTTATTTCCTTAATCTCATACTTAAGTTATTCTTCTATCTGTTCAGGCTTGCATATATAGGCCTCACATTGTTTGATCACAGAAAGTCAATTTTTATATTAATGCAGAAAGTAACATTATATGAAGTGCATTTATTTCTAGTTATTTACACCAACATATTGTGGGTGCCTATATGACATCAGTCGTTGCAAAGTTAGGCCACACTAATGGTAATAGCTGCATTGACAGGTAAGGGAGCTGTACACTGTAGTCAGTTATTTTAGCTGACATCTTGAATTGGTGGAGTTAAAATTGTCAAAATATAAATTTAACTGTGGATTCATACATTATCATCAAGTGTAGAACATCCTTGTAAACCTTGGCTTTGAAGTTTTATGACAGATCTCACATGTATTTTATTAACACAACAATGTTGTGATGGAGAATGTACATCCAAAGTGAAGAACTGCACATGATGGAGTCTTTGACAAGAATAATTTAAAGCACCTTGTGCATGTATTATGTTAAATATAGTAATTAATTATAATTTCAGCTTTCCCCTGGCAGTGCTGAGGCACTGTTGTCTGCAGCCATTAGGGATGATGCTGTAGTGGCAGATATCTTTTATGCATTTTTGGCATTAAAAAATCTTGGATTGTCAGGTATGCAGACTTCGAATCTTATTTCCTCCTTATATCATTAGATAGGCATATAGTATTACTGTACTGTCCTGACTGCTGACAAATTTCATTTCCACTTGATAACTTTTTAAGGACTTAGCAGAGATGCCTATTGTCCTGAATTTGGCATGAATGTCCCAAGTTGCCAAACCTGTTCATGAATCATGTTGCTGTATACAGAAATCATGATTTTTCATTAAAAAATAAACTGAAAGAAAAATTTGGCAGAAGTTGAAGCCATTATGTGTGTAATTTAGGTCTTTTAAAGTCTTTGCAGTAATTTGTAACATATTGTCAGTTTCTGGCGTATGACCATTGTGTTTTAGGTTCTTCCCTGTCTTTATGGTAATTTGCAACATATGGCAAGTTTCTGGCATATAATGTGCCATTATAAGCAGAACAGTTTGTAACATTTCTACTCATTTTTTTCTGGTATTTTGAATCATATGATCAGTTTCGTGCCATTATTCGAAACACTTCATTGTGTTTTCTTCATAATGTACTGAGTTGTTTCCTTTTTTTTTTTTCAAATTAGATTTCTATAACAATGTGTTTACCTGCAACTATAATTGGCAGTGTTTCTATAAACCCATTTTTGTGTGGCTTGATGTTAAAATGTCCAACAGTGATTTTAAGTCCATCCTGAAGGCCATATGGAATCAGATTTAATTAAATTCATCAATTTAAAGAAAAAAATTGTCCTTTGTGTTTTAAAGATTAAAAAAAAACGTACGGAAATTGAGAGAGCTGAGAATGGAGCCATGCTGTATGATAAATGGGGAATTTACCTTTGCCTTTTGGAAATGACTTTAGAAAAGGATCTTTTGGCAAAGCTGAAAAGAGCCAGTAGCAGTTTGGAGGACAATTAAAAGAATACACAAAGCTGTGTACTGGAACTAGTGTTATATAACTGCACATAGATTTGTTTTGTAATGTTTTTTAATGATTTTGTCATTTTTCAGGCTTGCATGTGGAATTCTATTTTGCTGCAGTAAATTTTCTTTTCAATAGAATCAGATTTTTACACTTTTGTCCCTGTTTTCCCTAGTTGGCAGTGGGCATCTCTGACTTGGTAATTAAAAGCAAGTTTGGCAAGAAGCTTTGTACTGAGACTAGTAGGATTTTTAACCATTTTTAACTGGTGCCAATCTGACTTTCAATATGAGGACCACATCAACCATCTTGAAAATCTTGTTATCAATAACTCTGCTTATCCTGAATGGATGTTCACATCATCGTGACAGACCTGCCAACCTCTACGATTTTGCCACAAGTCTTATGGAAATTACCTTTCAAATACAGACTTGTAGAGTAAAAGGTGAGGTGAAATCATGACAGTTGGCTCGTCTCTGTTTGATTTGGATGTTAGATATATTGAAGTCAGTTGGATGCTTTAAACTGCTTATATTTTTTCATGCAAAGCATCTGCATGATCAAACTTTTTATTATAGAATTTTTTTTTTAAATGGTGTCCAGCAACCAATACATGTTGAAGATGAAAGGGATAATGAACCTCATATAAAATGTTAATAATCAGTACAGAACAATTAAAAAAAAAAATTTTCAGAGTAAAAGCAGGAAGGACTTGATTGCGTTTATTGGATATCACATGCCAATTCAAATGTGTCACATGGCAGGAGGCATGATTGCCATTGTCATATGAAGTGGAAAAAAAAATCCAGAATTACATTGAGAGATAGCAGCAAGCATTTGGGACTTAAATTTGTGCAACTGTGCTAGAGGTAAGTTTGGTCAGTGTGTACTTTGCAAACTTTTAAGTGGAATATAATGTTTACCGTTGCTGCATAAACTTAGAATACAGAACTATTTGAATAACATTTTCCAACTTTACATTAGCAGTGCATGATATTGTATTATACCTTTCTGAAAACTGGTCAAACTTAGATGAAAAAATCTACTGCCTTACTGAGATGTCTTGTTAGGGTTGGCAGGACTGACATGAGGTTTTCACCGACATACTTACAATGTCTAGTTAGTCATGAATGAAAATGGTGCTGAACTGATGTCCAATATTCCTATCACATCATCCATCTTTAAATTCTTGTTGTTACTCCTCCTGAATGTTATTGACACATTTTTTCCACCAAAAGACTACATATTATGTTGAGTTGATCTGAATGTAAATGGTCTAATCTGAGGTCCACTGTGGCTGTCACTACGGCCATGTTGAAAATATTGTCATCAGTATTACTCCTGAATGGAAAGTCATACTGATATGTTTTCACTAGAAGACTTCTTATGATGTCAAGTTGGTCCTAAATAAAAATGGTGCCAATCTGATGTCTTGTATGGCTGCCACAATGGCCAGCTTGAAAATCTTACCACTTCTACTCCTTCATGAATAGTCATATGAGCATGGGGTTTTCACTCAATGACTTGATTCCTGTTGGACAAAGATGGGTATACTATTAAAAATAATGTTATACTTTTTTATAATTTCTATTTGCCTTAAATAAACCATTGCTTTTTCATCTTCTACAGTTAATTCCCCACACAATTGATTTCTGCTCTCAATGTTTAAGGTGACCCAGTTTTATGGATTGACAACATACAGTTTGAAAAGGCTACACATTTTTAAATAGGTCACCCAGTGGCTGCTAAAGCTTGATACGTACTGGAGTGTTACATAAAACCTGGACCTGGCAGCAAATTGAACTCCATTCTAAGTTATACCCATATCAATGATATAAAATGTTTATTTATTGAATGAACTTAAAGTGCTTGTGGATTTTATTTTTTTTAAATCTTGGCAGTAAACTACAGGAGGTACACGGCTTCCCTCTTCATTGAATTGTCATACAGTGGCTTGTATTGATTAATGACAGTGGCTTGTATTGATTAATGACAGTGGCTCAAGAAGTTGATTTTTGTTCCAGACTCAGTCTCAGAAACAACCTGCCAGTGATGATCATTTCAATCTTCAGATCCCAAAGAGATAAAAGTAGTAACAGTGGTGTGGAGAAGGAGAATAAACCACAGTTGTAAGAAATCTCAAGCATCAGTTACAAAATAATGTACAGGTGTTTCCCTTTATTGAATATGAGACAAGAAATATTTAGCATTAGTTTGCACAAGTCACAAACAATCCCAGCTACGAGATCATGACTTGAATACAAATGACTCTCTTGATTTCAGTTTTGCCTCTTGAGATTTTGAAATCTATTGAGAACCATTGAGTAAGCATATGTGTGTGTGTATGTATATGTATATATATATATATATATATATATATATATATATATATATATATATATAAAATTTGGAATGATTCAAAGCTAATAACTTGTTCTATAGCTTTGATGTATAATTTGTATTTCAGTTGACAATCAGAAGGTTGCAAAGTCTCTTCTAGAAGCTTTAAAAGCAGATGACTCTCCTGTGAGGTATGTAAACGCTACACAAATGTCACTTGAATGTGAGGTATATAAACGCTACACAAATGTCACTTGAATGTGAGGCATGTAAACGCTACACAAATGTCACTTGAATGTGAGGTATGTAAACGCTACACAAATGTCACTTCATTGTGAGGTATGTAAACGCTACACAAATGTCACTTCAGTGTGAGGTATGTAAATGCTACACAAATGTCACTTGAATGTTTTTACAGCATGATTTGGGGCTTATGCAACAAACTCATAATTTAAGTTTATTGCTTACACAACATATTGTTTGATTATGCCTTACAGTAAATACACAAAAACATGCACAACTCTTCTGCATACATCGGGCCTGATCCATCTTTGCTAGTCAAGGGTCTAACCCACACAGTGCTTTGAACGAGAACTGTTTTGTGGATGAAGGTGTTACTGCCCACAGAAAGTGTAATCAATTGAGCACCTAGAGCTTGTTGCATCATTATTTATTCAGTAGGCTGAGATCACCACATGCCTTGACATAGAGAAAAATGTGTGTGGATGTTTGAAATCAGATAAGCTGATATAAGGGTCGTTGTTGACAGAGGCAGTTACGATTATTTCCAGAATAAAGGTCTGAGCAGTCTGATTAGATCAGCTTCTTTCAACTGCATCCAATCAGGTGGTGGAGTGGTAAATACTGTTTGGCCATAGATACTTTACATCTACCAAGGGTCATTGTGGACCAAACAGGATGACCCTTAGCTTATAAAGATGGGTCTGCTCTAGAACCAGGCATGTTGTCTTGTCTTAATATAAGATTATTGAGTGACTCATTGGTAATTCATTAATATGCTTCAAAAATTGCCTTTTCAGTAATGGCTATGCCTTTTTAGTGGCAGCTGAACTTGGAGGAGACGTCAGTAAATTTTTTGATAGTATAGAAGATATAGTGGCTCAAGCTGATGAAGTGGATGATAAGTATTTACAGGTGATGTTTGTTGTAATGTTAAAAGGGAATGGAAATGTATGAAAATAGGCAGATACTGTAAATAAATTTATTTTCATATGTATCATTTATTGTGGTTGGCACAGAGTTATTTATTTCATTGTGATAGGTGAGGAATCCTTTTATATATTCAGTTATATCATAATTTTCTTGAGAAAAAAAAAATATGGCCACAAAAATCTGTACACTAAGTAATATTAATGTAGATAAATGTATTTTCATGTTTGTCAGTATTGTATGGTTTAGTGAAAAACAACATTTTTGTTGGTACTTAAATTAATGGTTATAGGAATGGGCCATATGTTCATTGAAGGATTATTGTTAGCTAGGTCTTTATATTTGTAGTTTTTGTTGCATCCATTAAAATTGACACAAATTCTCAGTAAATTCATTATTTGTCATCTTCACTTACAGTAATAGAATCAGTTATTTAGATTTGAACAATTTCATTGATTTTAAAAACATTTTCGATCAGGCGCTATAGTTGCAGTGATAGCAGGGATATACATAAGTTTTCAATTTTTGACGTGTGTACTTTTGGTTTGTTTAAAATTGTATTATTTGAGATGAGGCAATGCATAAGGGCTCTTCCATTTAACATACATATACACAGGGAAGGCACTTTTTAGAAAATACATGCGAGGTTACTCAGATTACCCCAAGAGCTCATATGAAAACAATTCAAAATTCTATATTGCATCTGTGGGTGACTAAAATAAAAAATAACTATCTAATGATAACATTATGTTCTTTTGAGCAGTATAATTGAAGATTTGCTTTCAATACCTCAGCCTTGAGTTTTTGCAGCCACTACCACATCCCATTGTGTACACTGTTGCTTAGTTGTGTGGACTACAACCCATTTCCCACTAAAGTAGTTTACCTCTAAAATTATTTGAAGTGTTATCAAAATGTCATACATGGTAATATTCTCATGGTGCTTCTGTTTCCAATGCCACTATAGTGTCAGCAGCTTGAACAATTGACCGTTATCTGCATCTTGATCTTCAGAAACTGGAGATGATTGATGTCATCTCTTTGAACCTTTGTTGCATCATAACATTCCTGTGCACTTTTCTTCCATTTTCAGTTTGAAGGAGGATTATTTGTTTCAGCACTTGTAGTTGATGGAGCATATCAGTTGGCTGAGAAAGTTAAGAAAGCCCCAACAATATCTCAGGTAGGCACAATTTTTCCAGTATTCACTCATGTTAAATCAATCATCACAATCTTAATTAGTTTTGCTGGTGAAAAAAGGGAAATCTTTAGTTTTATTAATAGATTAGAGTTAGATTATTAGTAGATTTTATTAATAGATTATTCAAAGAATCAGTACAGTCAGTCCTTACTGTATGGTTTTTGCTTTAACTGATTATTCTTTTGAAAGAGAAGATCAGGGGGAAAACTTGCATCTAAATAAAATCATTCTTCAGAACAAAGTATTTGTCTCAGAACATGGATCCTTGACCTAAATGTATCAGCTTCCACCCTGTAAAATACAACTTTTTTTTCAAGTCAACTCAGTGAAGCAGCTTTTGGTGATTTAATGTTCTAAAAATATAGTTTTGTATAATAAATGTGATTCATATTTTTATGTCCATACATTTTTACATCATGTTTTAGTTATATATGTATTAAAGATTTTTAAAATTTTGATTTTTTACCACATGAGATAAAATATATACCTTTAGTTGGAGGGGTTTATTGTTCTGGAGATTTTAGCAGCTTTAAACTTTTACATTGTTTACTACCTTCTACTCTACACTGTGTGGCTAAAAATGTGCTATGTGCTATTATACACTTAGTGTTTTATCTACTCATGCATCACATACGCAGACTTTTCCGATTTGACGCACAAAAGTCATCGACGGTACATAAATTGATGCACCCCAATGTTACGTTTTGCTGATTAACAAAAAAATAAAGGTTTGCTCTAACTATTTATTGGCTAGATTACAACTCTCCCAAACAGGGAAAAACACGCGCACATCAGTTTCTTACGCTGATGTTATCATAATACATAGGGTTACAGGTGAGTGTAGAGCCTGGAGCTGATCTTATGTGACCTGTAACTGTCACATCATTTGTAGCAACAGGATGTTAGAACTGTATAATCACCATGCACAAGAAAGAAGTGAAAAGTAAACATGTGATTTTAAGTGATTCTCATGAGAAACTATTATTTTATGCGCATTCTTGTCACGCAACAAAGCAACAATTTCCATTCGCTCAATTGTATGCCTTGTGTTGTTCCAAGATACTGTCAGTGTTCGACTGAAAATGGCGCCCAAGGCAAAAAAATTAAATTAGATCTGAAACAAATGAAATTGTCATTTTTACCGCGTTTGTACAACTGGCCGTCGATAATAGTATTGCGACGAACCAGTGGAGCCTTCATCTAAAGATGAGGTAATGGTTACTCATAAGAGAAGACATAAAATTTCGTGCAGCAATAGTTGAAAACATACAGCTGGCTACGTTTTCAAAAAGAAGTATAGAATGGCAGTGAAGATGGGTTTGTATTTTGCCATATATGTACAGAGGCTAACAAAACCTCCATGACCAAATGTGCCCCAAAAAAATAACTTTCAGAACAGTACACTGGCAAGGCATGCTAGGTTACCAGAACACAAACAGCTGATTGAAGGTCCACATCACCAGGCAGATTTTAATGCAGTATTACAAACAAGACATAGTGGTGAAAGTGCTACTTAAGTGAGTACATGGCTGAGTGTAGAAGACATCCCTTTTCTGAAATACAAATTTCTTCTAATTTAATACACAGCAGTTGAAGAAATTGATACCATTGGCACTTTGAAAAATTCCGCCTTTCAGTATGACTCGGCTACTACCTGTTCAGAGGTACTGGAGAGCCTATCAAACATTGTTGAGGATAGTCTTATACGTGACCTGCACAATTCGTCATTTGTGACAGTGATGGCAGATGAAAGCACCGACACAGCCAACAATAAACGGCTTGTCATATGAGCTTAGATTATTTCTGATGACAGGAAACCATCAACATGATCTTTAACAAATACAGAATGTTCAGATGCTTCTGGCAAGGGAATTGCTTTATTGGATTTAGTCACATTATATAACTAATATTTTTGTTGTGTATTTAAACAATATAATTATTTTTAAAAACTACTAAAGACTGATCATCGGCTTGAATAGGACTCATAGGTTTGGATTTTGACTCACTGTTTTTTGCCTTGATGAGTCAAATGACTTGCATGAAGCCATTTGTAGATAAAACACTGCACTTAAACACTACACACATACTAAACTTGGCTGTCAATTACTGCAATTGTTCTGTTAAACACAATACACACTAAACATGGACACCTGTTACTGCTAATGTCAACAAACACTATACATACATACTGAACAAATTCATTGTTTTCCCTTTACCCCCTTTGTGCATCAGAGGTCCCCAGTTCTGATACCAAGGTTTGTTTATTTACTCAATTTGACTCCCAATTCTGATACCAAAGGGTTTTTTGACTCAGTCTTGCACCATTATTGGATTCACTGCTAAACGTCAATTACTGCAAATATGCCATTAAACTGACTCTAAATACTAAACTGTTAATATGCTATTAAACTATACATAAATACTGAACATGGACATCAGTTACTGCTAATATGCCATTAAACACTGTACATAAATACTGAACATGGACATCAGTCACTGCAAATATGCCATTAAACACTACATAAATACTGAACATGGACATCAGTTACTGCTAATATGCCATTAAACTGTCCCTAAATACTAAACATCAACTTCAGTTACTGTTAATATGCTATTAAACTATACATAAATACTGAACATGGACATCAGTTACTAGAGATCTGAGTTTTAAAATTTTCTACTGGATACCCGTCGATCCTAACGATTGATTACCTAGGTAACCAATCAAAGGGAAATTTATTAAATGTGAACTTGAACTGCTTTGTTTTAGGTTCATATGTGCCACCCACCCAAGAGACATAAAAGCATAATAATTATTAATATAAGTGGCAAAAAAGTATAATCTGAGCATATAAAGAGCAATCTATATATTGCATGCCATAGTTAAAGAAAACTGCGAAAAACTTGCATTTATTTTTGCTACTTTCCTGGACTTGAAGTTCTTGTCACAAATTGGCCAAATCCATGTGGATTAATAGCTAGTATGAGAGTACAGAGACAAAACAAATTTAGAATTTTTTTTTTATGTAGCTTAACAAATTTTCAGTCATATCGCTGCAGACATGTAGCATCATGTCCCACCTGGTCACATTATGCTGAAACCAGGCCTACCAGTCCCAACACTAACTCTTAATGCTGAGCACCAAGCGAGGCAGCTGCTAGTACCATTTTGATACATCTTTGGTATGACTTGACCTGGTTCACCTCCCGAGGCGGATGCTGAAACCACGTACTCTTAATGCTGAGCACCAAGCGAGGCAGCTGCTAGTACCATTTTGATACATCTTTGGTATGACTTGACCTGGTTCACCTCCCGAGGCGGATGCTGAAACCACGTATCCCACCAGAGTGGTCAGGAAATTAAATACAGGCTATCAAAATTAAAGTAAATATTATGTTGTCAACTATAGCACCAGATTGAAGTGTTATGAAATTTATGGAAACCAATTAAATGTTTACTAGCCCATGAGTGCATTGCTGAATATGTAGTACTCTATTTTTATTCCTTCATCACTAGACTGATTCACTAGCTGTAATGTAATTTCTGGTCTGATGCATGTTAATCAATCTGTATTAGGAATGTCCTAATCTCCAGTGTAAAGAAGACAGTTTTCTCTCTGCAAAATGAAAGGAGTCTGTTGAAAGTGTAATTCTTGGAAAACGAAGCAACTTAACAAAAATTCTTTTTTCTTTTCCAGGACAAAGTTTTGAAGTTTGCCAATTATTTTATGAGCAGAAAACATGTACATCAACTGAAGTCTGCTTACCATCTGTTATCTGTCGTCAAGGCACTCACAACAAACAAGGTAAAATTGTTGTTACCCAGAAATTGCCTCATTGGCAGATGAGTTATAAATTGACTAGAACAATAATAAGATTTCTTTGTCTTGCCTGCTTTAGCATCAGTGAGATGTGTATCATTCTGATGGTGTTTAAAAGTAGTTAAGGTTTTAGTTTACACTTTTAATTTGAACATGTGAAGTACAGGAGAATTGATGCTATACTGTGATGTGCATGTGCACACAGACACACACACACACACACACCTTATTTATGGGTTATCCCCAGTGTAGATGTTTGTCTGCCTGACATTTCTGAAGATTTAAGTATTCTTTTCATGGAAGCTGTTCAGGGTGTGCTTTAAACTACCAAGGATGAAACACTCTCACAGTGAACTACTTTTCTTACACTACCAATTTTGTTAATAGGTTAACCCAAGTACCAAGCTTTCTTTATTTGGCATATATCCAGCTCGAAGTATTTTGTGTTCATTGAACTTGATCAGGATGCTCCTTGGTGCAATAGAGCCAGATTGGCCTACTTTGTATGTCATTTACAAGTTGACAATATATTTGTTTTGTCCTCCTGGCAAATCTGCAGCTGTAGACATGCTGCATCCATTAAACATTGTTTTGATGTTCCCTGTATTATTGTGTCCCTTCCCAAAGGAAAAGTAGCTCATGGTGACATTTTGTGCACTTCATATTTTATTGTGTTTTGATTACACCCTGTGTCAAACACCAGTGTACAGGTGAGCCTGGTATTCTTGACAACTCTGTTCTGTACTGTCGTTAGTAACAGTTTCATCATTGGGGTAACTGTCATACTTGAACTGTAGAATTGCAAAGTTCTGCCCATTCGCATCCATGCACCCTTACTCACCCACTGATCCTCAGGCAAGGTCATGGCCTAGGGTAAGTTATGTTTCAGGTGGGTTTTTTTCCTTCAGTGTGGTGACTATAGGATGTCTGTAATACTTCTGTGTAAGCAGTATGCACTGTCCTTTCATAATCAAACACCTACACCCTCCCTCTGACTCTCAAAGTTTGAAAATCTTTTTAAGTTTTCTATGACTGTTTTTGGTATGATCAGAAGTCCCAAACTGGGAAGGATGGCTATCATAAGCAGTTGTCCCTTACCCTCCCACTGACCCTTAGGAAAGGCCAAAATGAAAACTTGTAATTTGGGCATGGGCACAAGCAAAGGCATCTTATTCTGTGGAATATCTTGCTGAAGTGACGTCTGTCACACTATGTCCACATCATTAAGACTTTTATTTTAATTGCTAATATTGGGAATATTTCTGATTTTGTTTTTGTCAATTTCATGCACAGCTCCATAGTGCATTTTTTATCCAAAGAATGGGCATTATTTTTTACTCATTTTCTGATTTGTACAAAGAATTTGCCACTTTTGCAAGAAATACATCTGTTTATGGTAATGAATGTAAACACAACATACTCTCATGTCTGAGGTGTAAATGCATTGAAAATTTCCATTATTACACTCTTTTTTCATTGCAGTATCACATTCCAGTTGCTGTCACCTTAGCTAGCCCTGTGTCAGTCAGCAAGGCATTGCCTAACGTACAGGTAGTCACTTCATCACATACTAAAAAAAAGTTGAACATACAGTGTGACCCCGCTATAACACAGTAGTTGGGAGCCATAGAACCCGACCGTGTTATAAGCAACCAGGTTAGTTGGCTGAAGAAAATGATGCCTTTATCCCAAAAAATGTGCGGTGGTAGGGTAATAAATGCGGGCACAAAAATACGTGCTTCATTGGCACAGTTATCATCTTAAATCAATGCATATTAAATGAGAAATACACCTGTAGTGAAAACAGAAAAGACATATAATATTTTACTTTATTTAGAGAACCACACATTGGTAAATATACTTGTATCCTGTTTATATATACATACCTAATGTATAGAAATGAATAAAGTATTAACACCGTTTACTCACCCGCGAATCATGTAACATACATTGAATCCAGAATACAAGTAATTCCATCGAAAATATGCACACACACACACATAGATTTAACATATTCAGTAATTTTGTCACAGATCATATAGGTCTGAATTCAGTGGAAAAAATAGCACAATCACGTAACAAATGAAGCACATTTGCTTTAAAGTACGTCCCAAGTTGGTAAATGTTTGCGTTTTAAGCCGCCATCGGTAGAGTTCGTAAGCATAAACTTTTTTTTTTCCTGTAGAAAGGAAACTTTCAAGGCACAGTAAAAGTGTTCTAGTCACGTTGGAATATGAAACAATCCATCAGATTCCATTGTTTTTATTTAAGTTCGGTACTGACATCCTTTGAAGAAAGGTTCTTTGTTTTTATTGAAGATTGTAGTCGGCTTTCTTTGATGAAGGGTGCATGCATTATTGAAGTCACTGCTAAAGGACAGCTTTAGAGAATCAAACAAATGCCTGTTTCTTACTGTGGCGGCAACATCAAAAAATTGTACTGCATGATTGAGACTGATTTTTTCCCCCATTTACTTAGTACGTTTTCATAACAATCGGTGCTTCAAAGGTTATGTTTTCTTTGAAATTTCAGCAGCTGTTTTATCTGGTACATTTTTTAAAAATGAATTGGCCATCGTATGGTCAATTATAGTTACTGTTCCTCCCTGCCTATTGAATAGACAAGTGAGAGCTTCTTTTTGCATTTGTGGTACTGGAGTGATGCTGCCTTCCATGCATGTGTCAAAAATTTAAAGTAAAAATAGAGACATAGGTGTTCTGGTCTGATGACAGGGATTACTACAGAAAATGTGAATGTTCTGAAGGATTTAATTCTGAGTGAAAAGAAGAGGAATTTTACTTACCATCCACATGCAAATGTCAGTCTATGTAAATATGTTAATTACTAGCAAGTGGCCCGAAAATCCGATGAAAGATAGATTATGAGATAATGCCTCGTCCGGTTGATCTCCACTACCAGAAATGTAAATTTGAAAAAAAGCAGATATCTCAAACCATAAGTACTCATGTTAGATGTCAACATAAGCGGATTATGATATAACAATGCACTGTTAAGATGGTTTGTCAATATGGACAAAGAATTTGTTTATGTAACAATAGATAAATTTCAGTGCATTTTATATCAACTTTGCAGCTTCCTTTCATGGGGCTTCTGAATTTCTCCACTCCAAACCATTGGTTGTATATACAAGTTTAAACAGCCAACAATGTCGCCAATAAAAAAAATCGCCAGATGTTATGTTTTGCCGCCAATAAGAAAAAAAAACGCAATTTGCAACATTGGAGAAACCCTGCACGATTCCTGAATAAACGTTTTGCATGTTTTTCGTACTTTTAAGAAGAACACACTATTTTTCATGTATGAGAAAAATACATGTAACATTTCAGGAGCCACGCCACGATCGTCTTGTAATATTCATACATGATCTCTTCCCTAAAATGATAATAAACTTTTTTGGGTTTTTTTTCGTACTTTTAAGAAAGAATTTTTTTCATGTACGAGAAAAATACATGTATATGAAATTTCGGGAGCCACACCATGACCGTGTTATATCAAAATTTGTGTTGTAATAGAGTGTGCTATAGTGGGGTCACACTGTATTATCATTATGCAAGCCAACTAAACAATTCTTACTCACTTTTATTGATACAGAGCTGTAAAACATAAGAACAGATTTGTCTCTACAAATATTGCAGACTTTGAAAGCATTCGATTGTTTTTCAAGATCAGATTAGTTTGCAAATTTGAATTGAAGTGCTGGTGAGAATATTTGAGTTCATTTTTCTTTTAAAAAAAACTAAGAAAATCTTTTTAGGTTGAAGATATATTCTGTTCATTTACTTGAAGCATATGTGACTCAAAGGGACATAATGTTGTTGTATTATCTCAGATAAATAAAAATGAATTTAAACGTATGAAGATATTTAATGTTAATAATTTTAATTAAAGAAAACGGTTCACTGGTTGATACTAAAGAATATATCCTTGATGAAACCAAATGCAGATAGGGTGCAAGTTATGGCAATCATTTTCATATTTACAGTTGTAATGTTTATATTGTTTGAATCATTTTTTTTATGGAAAATATGAATTATTTTTAAGGTTTTCAGAGGTAAGATAGTCTGCATAGATGCACATAATTTTGGTGACATTCTAATTATCAAAGACTGACTTTATCACATGAAACGGTATTAATATCAGAACTAGCTTCATTTAGCAGTTTACATGTATATGTTAGCATAATCTGTGTCACATTCATAGATACGTTTCTTGCCATTACTGAGACTTGTTAAGCTTTGATTTTTAAAAAATATTTCACTTGAACAACTTGAGCAGTATAACTTCCATGGTTCATGAACTTGCCCAGAGTTGAGAGAAAATAAAGTATGACATCAATGTGGACTGGGTTATATTTATCACTGCTGCAGGATTTCCATGCGATAATCAGACAGACATGGTTTTACAAACAAAAGCAAGCATCTAAAATGCAACCATTTTTTATATTTGTAGAACAAAATCCTGAAACAATAATAGAATATGGATGTATATACATGACACATTAATGGGGACAATTTAAACTGAAAGCTTAAGATATATTCTATTTACACTTTTTTATTTCAAAGCAGGTTTTACAGTGTTTCATGATGCAAGAATCTAAAGTATCAAAATAATGTGATAAAGTATCAAAATAATGTGATAAGAAAGTACTGCACCTTGTTGCAGTAAATCCTAACTAAAGAAAATACAGTAACTTTGTATAAGTCCCTTTAATGAAGTTTCCTTGTTTTAGGTTCGTGTGACGGACTTGATGGGCAGTGATCTTGGGAAGCTGACTGTTATGGCAGAGACTGCCAAGAACCTTGGGGACCAGGGAGTTGTTCTTAGCAAGAAACCATTTACAGTTTCAAAGACTGACAGGTATTCTACATGCTATAGTGCTAGATTGAATGGAATATCAGACAAAATTAAAGTATCTTTCAGTTGATTATTTATAACATGACAACTTGAAATTTATGACATACCATTCTTTTCTAAAGGACTTTAGTTATTGGTTGTTACGATGTTATTTACTCATAGGTTAAAGATGCATACAAATTTATGCAGGAATGTTTGTTTTGAAATGAAAAACGAATGAAGAAGAACATAAGTGCTTGTGTCATAATTGCTTTGTCTCCAATGTATTTTAATTTTCTTCTCAGTACTGGCTGAATGCATGATGATGACAGATTAAAAAATATAACAGAAAGGACATAGCTTTATTACAGTTTGCAATCTTCTTCTTCCAGTTCATTGTATGAAATTGATTTCATGGTCTCAAACCCAGCATGTGGCTTGTACAAATTGACCTTGAATGTCAGTCCTCAGAAAGCTGATAGCCGTCTGATAGGAACCACTGGGGCCGAGGTAAGGAAACATATACACATAGCTGTCAATCCTTTTGGCATGAATTTCATGATTTTTTCAGCGATTTATGGATTCACACCGCATGCAAAAAATCACAAATTCCCCAATTCTCAATTATTTGAAATCTTTAATACAATAACTGATTTCTCGTTAAGTGCTAGTCGTGATATCGGCAGTTGCCAAAACGGTCTGGTACTGCTGGTCACGATATTAGTAGGACTATACCTGATTAATACAGTTGGCTCGGTAGCAAGTATTTTAGCGTATTTTAATCTATATGAGTGGATTTACAAATGCTTTTGAGATAATCTGGGGCCCTAACTGGAATTTTGCTCTGTGCATGCACCGCCAACACTGATTTGAATTACTGTTCGGCATCGCATCTTGAAAATATCTTCACCACCAAGGAAAAAAGAACTGTATTGCACAAAAGGAGAAGTTTAGTTTGGAATATACCAAAAATTGACCGTGCATTCAGCCATCAGACACCGATATACATCATGCTTTTTGCACAGTGTGCCACAAATTTTAGCATTGGGCATGGTGGCAGAGTCGATGTGAGGAAGCACATTGTTAGCAAAAAGCACATAGAGGTTGGGAAAATTAAGAACTCATAGCAGATTTCAGCTCTGGAATATTTTAAGCCATTGATGGAAGACCTGCAAGCATTGTTTGTGAGTTTTTTTCTTGAACACAATCTACCTTTATCAGCTGGAGACCATGCTAAACATTTGTTCTGAGAAATATTCCCGGACTCGATCGCTTCATGAATTCATGTCAAAATTCACTAATTTTTATCCTTATTTTCATTAATTGCGAACCTGGAGGGTTGGCAGCTGTGTATACAGGAATAATAGCAGATCAGACGTATATTATCCTTCCTATTTTTAGATCCCATGGACCTCTGATTTTTCCCAGCTAAATGAAATAACACCTCAGTTTTGGACTGTTACTGCTTTCACAGGTGAAGAGCTTAACAAATATGGTGATGTCCAGTGCATCATCATTGAAAAGAGTGCTTAAGAGTGAAACTTATAAAAGTGCTGAAGAGCACAACTTCTGTAAATACTCTAAACATTTGATGCTGTCAGTTTTCCATCCATTTCTTCAGTACAGTTTTCATGGAATTAGTGTTTCCATCCCTTTGTGCCATCAAGTTCATGAAATCAGTTTTTCAATCTCATTGTATATTGTACAGTACAACTTTCATTTCTGTGTGCAATATAACTTTCATGGAATTGGTTTTTTCAATCCCTTTTATAACTTTCATGGAATCAGTTTTTCCCATCCTTTGTGCATTGTTCAATACAACTGTAATGAAATTGCCTTGTACAATACAACTTTCATGAAACCTAGTTTTATAGTTTTGATTGCAGACATTCAGAACAGTAAGATTCTACAGTACAGGCATCTAAGAAAATTGTTCCTTTTTGCTACTAACACCATATGTATGTATAGTTTTGCTCTTGACCATCTGTCCAATTTTATCACATCATGACTGTGTTCAGTAACCTGAGCAGGATTGCATAGATTGAAACTTGGTATAAGGTTCCAAGTAAGAAGATATAGGCTTGGTTTGGATTTCCTTAGTTTTGGGTAGGATTTGGAAATGAAAATGTGTTTCTCTAAATACTGAGATTTCTTTGTATAAAACTATTTCACTATTCTAATATTCATAGCCTATATTCATTTTATATACATATATTCGCTGTGATGTCATAGTGAAATATATACCATTGTCACCACCAACTTGATGGAATCGAACCTACATAACCCTTCTAAAGATTGGATGACATTTTAAAAACCACATGACTCTTTTTTGTATTTGCTGAAAATGTGGACTCGTTCATTCCTAGGAAGTAGTCGTTGTATCTGCATAATTAGTAATAGCCACTGACACCAGAGAGAGCATGGGAGAAATATTTGAGGGTTATTCTCAAAATAATTTTCCTACATTATTGAAACGTACAGCACATTTAAGTTGTGGCCTGCTTTCACAAAAACATTTCAACTTCAGTATGTACTGATATATGCAACGTAAATTTCTATATTGCCATAAGACTACCACCAAGTTCATGGACACTTGTTTTGAAAACTATGCTTTTTTTATAGTATTTTCATTGCAATTTTCAAATGATAGCCAAGTCCAGTATGAACCCAAGGTTCATGAAAGCTGGGCCTGATCACATGATCTTTTCCAAGTCAGTACTACTTCTAAAATTCAGAAGGTGAGTTTAAGTATTAGTCTTAATTGTTCAACATTTGTGTTAATACTGTGGTATTTCAAAATAGTCATTAAAGTCTGATTACAATTTGTAAATAAGTAGTCTTTATGGTAATTCTATTTTTAAAAAAAACTAAGAATCAAAGAGAAGACTGAAAGTGATATGCAGCATGTATTTATCAAAACCAGGTAAAAATTTTAAAATTCCATTTATTTTCATTTGATTCCTAAAGAAATATAGAAATCAAGACCATAGTAGTAAAATTTATAAACTTTATGAACAACTTTAAAAGTTTCAAACAACAAATGAAATTATTTCTTTTCTGAAGATCTCAAGAGCTGGCAGTGTCCGTAATATGTCACTGGCACCTATTGCCACTGTCAGTTGACAAAGTTTGCCTTTTTTTCTATCCCATAGGAACACAATTCAAAGTGTTCACATACAACACTATATCATTGGTCCATGGCTGTTATCTGGTTGTCAGTATCAAGGGAGTACGGTTAGTGCCTATACATAGTATGGTCATTAAGTGACATTAAAATATTGTGGGATTCATCTCAAAGTCAAGCAACTCATGACACGAATTAAAAGTAGGCACATTTACATATAAATGATACAAATAATACTTGAATAACTATTTCCATTTTGACATCGAGTATTCTTACGTGCTTGTTATTTTCAGCACTAGAAATGATTCTTTAATTACATACAGATATACTGAATATTTGCAGAAAATGTGAAAATAAGACTGATGTAGTCAAATTTAGAAAATGCCTTCTGAGTTTAGTCCCAGAGCCAAGTTGTCATATTGTGTTATAGGGAGTGTGTCATGGAACCAGACTAACTTTATAGGAGTCTCTTAGATGCTTTAATCTGTGCATGTTTTTTGTGCAAAATGCCTGGATGATTAAGCTGTAGCCTTAAATTTTTTTAATAATGTCATTGAAGAAACAAATGATGTTGAATGTGAAAGGGACAATCAGCCTCTTATAAAGTTTAATATTCAGCACAGCAGTATAAAATAGGAAAATTTAGATTAATGGGGAAAAAGCATGAAAGGCATCAGTCCCACTTTTTGAACATATGTTGACAGAAGTATATCGTATGGCAGGCGAGATGATTACTGTTGCCATTTGAAATTTTTATAAACATCTTAAGTAGAGAGATCTAGCAAGAATCCATTGAGCTGCATAGGGTTTTAAACTGTTGATCAATGTCTAATGTGTGTGTGTTAAACCTTGTTGTTGAACATAATGTTTGCACTTGAACTTTTATGTTGACTGTTCAAGGGCATTTTTCTCCAAATTAACAAGCAGCACATGATATTTCGTTAAATGTTAATGAAAATTGGTCCAACTTAAAAGAAAAATATTGAATGTTTTCCGGAGAAGGTCTTGTTAAGAGTTGTGAGGTTGCAAGTTTTTATTCTTCTAAGAACTGCCTAAATTGTGATATTGCAGCAGCATGAAGTGGACAAAGGCTTGAAAGTAATAACTGATCTGAACTAGTTTAAAATTTTCCACAACAATATTGCCTATTTTGATGTGTTGTTTTATGTCCTCAATTCAGTGCTAGCTTGAAATGAAAAATGAAATTACTTTCTGCTAGAATTGTGTTGATTATAAATTGAATATGTATATTTCTTTTGCCAGGTGACAGTAAAGGTCATAACCCAGGTTTCTGTGGAGAATGTTGACATTGGTGTGGTGGACAAGGATCAAACTACTGCAGCAAAAACAACTAGGTTGGTTTAGGATCTATGATAGCATTTTTGAATCGGTCAGGAAACAAATCTGAATAGAAGCTTGCTACCTCTTGTCCTGGAATCACTTTCTTATATCCCAACCATATCTTCTGAGGGGGTATATAATGTTAGCCATGCATTGCAGTCCCATCATGTCCTTTCACATCAGATCTGTCATGTCTGTGATGGAAGCATATAGTGCAGCACTGTCCATGTCCCCTCATGTCCTTTCACATCAAATCTGTCATGTCTGTGAAAGAGGAATATTGTGCAGTACTGTCCATATATCATGTCCTGTTGCATAACATTTTTCATCTATGTAGGGGGGCATATACTGTTATCCCAGTCTCTCTGTCCCATCATTCTGTTACATAATGCTACCCATGTCTGTCACATCACATCTGCCATACCTACTGGTGGGTGGATATAGTACTTTCTATGACTATCTGCCCCTTCATGTTCTGTTGTATGTCATATCTGTGGAGGGGACATGTAGTGCTACCCATATCTTTCTGTCCCATCATGTTCTGTCATATCTTGTATCTATGAAAGGGACATATAATGCCTCCCATGTCCATCTGGATGCAGCCGTGTTAGGACATTGCCCTTCGTTTGTTTCCATTCAGCAACTATCGTAAGATGTAACTGATTCAAATCAAATTTGGTACAAGGCCTTCATTATGGAACTCTAATCTTCAGTTGCAATTTCTGTACAATAGCTTTTGAAGAAATTTTACATGAGGCATGTTAAGATCTAAGTTTTTTAGCACTTCGCAACAAAATCTAAGAGTTTTATGACCACTTTTTACATTGCATCATAGATTTGTTTCTGCTCAATTCAGGTATTTTGTGCATAGCAGATTTGGTATGTGGCCAAGTAATTACATTAAGATATCATTGGTTATATTTGATTTTCATTATGCTTCAACAAATTTTACAGAACTATAGCCCCCATTTTTTGCTACAAATTTTGCTTCAGTTGCATCATGGCTGTTCCATTAAAACATACATGGGACCAGGGGAAGGCAGTTTTGAAATTGGGTAGCCACCCTTCGATGTGATTTAGGCCTTTCAGGACCCACCGATAGAATTTATTAAACAATAAAATCGCCCACCGATAGAATTTTTTTTGAGGGGGGGATATGTTAAGGAAAACATTTAACTCGTAGAAAGCAAAGTCTAAATATTATTTTATTCAAGATAATAGCATATTTGATGATTGGTATGACTCGGCGGGGGATCCAAACCACTCTGGCATATGTTTTTAAAAGTGCCGTCCCTGGGTCCCATGTATGTTTTAATGGAACAGCCCTCATACTGCATCATATCTGCTGTATTTAAATATTATAGTTTTCTGATTGATCAGATGATCTTTTCTAATTACTGAAGCATCATGTTTTTATGTAATTGTTATGTAGCTTCAGTAGTCAATAAGACATAGGTATGACATTTTTTGCAGCTGCATCTCATAAATATTAACATTTCATATGAAGATTGTGTGTTAATGTTCATGGAAGTTGTACAGGGAGGTATATCCTGGTATGGTATGCACATGAGAAAATTTTCTGCCGAATGATTGGTTTTTTATTAATCATGGTATCATTAAATATCAGTGTACTGTCAAACTACCATAAATGCTCATCTGGCTAAGACTTTATTAATAAAAAGTTATGGTTTTAGTTCAAGAAAATTGAATAATATTAAAATAGAGTATACGCTTCTTTTTAATAGTATGCATATCAGGTCATTATTTGCTTGAACCTCACACATGTCATTAAAATTCACTGTCTGGAGTTCTCTAAACCATTTTTCTAGATACTGCCTGGCTTCAGATTCATTGATAAATGGCCTTAACACTAATTTTCTTTTGATAATAATTTTTGTCATCTTCTGTCATTAATACACAATTTATTTCTGCTCACAATGTTTATTGCAACCCAATTTTTTGGGCCTGGCAACCTGTAATTCGAAATAGCTACTAACATTTTGAAGTTGGTTGCCCTTTGGTGACTAAAGTTTCATAGGTATATTAAGCACTAAATGATAGTACTTGATCAATGAGAAATCTCTTAAAATAGATTGTTAGAATAGAGGTATCCAGAGTTGGTCTTAATCAGCAAGGTTTTTGGAAGATTCTCAAAAGCATTTTAATATTTAAACCTCAGTCTTGTGTCGTAGTTTGATTACATGGTGTTCACTGAATTTGTATAAAACATTTCAAACCAGGGAATAAAATGCCATTTCATCAAAATTTTGACCTTCATTACCATTCCTTGTATTCATCACCATTGCAGGATGCAGTATCCAAAGAAGGCTGCCAATTTGGTGGAGGCAGATTCTCACCAGAAGATTGTGATGAAGTTCCAGTTGAAAGACAAAAATACAGGCCAACTCATTACAGCCCACCAGGTTAGTTGAATAATTAGTTTAGAGAGTCTAGAAAATGATTTATCCATTTATTACTTGCAACCTGTGATGGCCAAAGTTGTTGATAGTTGCTGTTGTTATTGTTCTTTGTTTTCTCAATAATGCCATTGATCTTAGGTCTTAATTTTTAGCTTTTGGTTAAAGACAAGATTGTCTTGTGCATCATTCAACATTCAGCTGTTTATTAACACAAGATTGTTATCACTACTCCAAAACTGCTTGAAGGATTGCCATGAAACCTCACTTGTCAATTCATCACAGGGTCTAGTTTGATATATATGAAAATAATGCTGCTTACTAAAGCTACTACTCATATTGACATGGCGTTTTCATGGGAAGACTTGTTATGATGTCTAGTAGATCTCCAATAAAGATGATGAATATGTGACCTCCATTATGGCTACTACAATGGCCATCTTGAAAATGTGCTCTCGACTCCTTCTGGTCATATCAACATTGGGTTTTCATGAAAAGACTTATGATGTCTAGTTGATCGTAAATGAAAATGACACAGATCTGATATGGTAGGTTGCCCTGTATTTGCTAAAGTTTGATAGGTACTTGGAGCATTGAGTGAGAATATGCACCTAACCAAAATCAAAATGTCAGAATGTTGTAGAACTCCCTATTTTGATAAATGTTATTTATGAACATTTTGTTTCCAATTAATCCATTATTTCTCATGACCCAGTGGTAAGATGGTGGGTGGGAAAGACATGGAGACAGTGGAAAAAGGTTATGAATAATTCTGCCAAGTTTCTTGACATGTACTAGTCACTAGCAATGCATTTCTGTATGGTTGTGGTCAAATTGTGTGTGTGTGTTTTAACATTGCAATTCACAATTCTTTTTTTAAGGCATTTGTGAAGTTCACAAATTCGAAAACCAAAGAAGAAATCATCTTCATATCTGAGCCTGATTCTTCCCTCACCAACACCTTTGACTTGGTAAGTCAGTTATGGAAATAATGAATAATTTTTAATACCACTCATGGGAATTTGTCAGATATACCTTAGTTTTTGGATTTATGCACTAGTAACCAACAAAAATTTCTTGCACCTGTAAGAGTTACTTCTGCATCCTGGGCTATATTTAAAATACAAGGTCAATTTCTAAAAAATATGTGTAATTTGGTAGTTAGAAACGTATCTATTCAGCTTTCAGACTCTGAAAGGAAATGTCTGGTAATTCATGTAAAATAATTATATCATCCTTATTATCCCAGGCATTATTAACTAGTGTGGGGTGTTGCCAGAATGTTTGTGATGCGTGTGTGATTTGGATTGTTAACATGGCTCATTTTTCAGTCATATTGCTATGATGTCTGCATTGTAGCAGTTTATAGTGATGTCTGGCACTGGGACATCCTGCTGCAGACGTGCTGCATCATGTCCCACCCAGTCACATTATCCTGATACCAGGCTGACTTGTCCTAACACTAAATGCAAGGTGACTGCTAGTACCATTTTTATATGTCTTTGATATGATTCCGGGTGTGTGTGAGTGTAGAACCCACGACCTCTCACATCCGAGGTGGATGCTTTAGCCACTTAGGCCACCGGAGCAGTTATGCATTTGTATTCGAATACAGGACAGTGTATTTTGTTGTGACTCCAAGGTCTTAAACTTTGTAAGAGAAAGAAGCAAAACCAACAAGTTTTGTATAAACTAATTCCACTTCATCAATGACACAATGAAATGCCCAGGAATCTTGATCATTTTATGTGAAAAATTCCATCAAATTGTAAACAACTTCACTTTTAGAACATTCTGAGTTTCAAAACAAAAAAAAAAAGGTTATGTCTTGAACTTAAATTAAGTAAATATCTTAAAAAAGAAATTACAAATGTCTGGTAGGCCAGAACTCAACCCTCAATCATGGACAGAGATCAAGCACACAATAGATTGGGAAAATCTGTTGAAGTTTAAAAATAATATTAAAGAGTGAACAAGAAGTCGGAGTTCTATATAGCTTTTAATATTTTTGAAAGAAATCTTTCAGTAAACAATGACTAAAACATTGTTGCATGTTGACAAGCCTGAGCTATATGTAACAAGATAGGTTGTTCAAGTTTAATTTGCATCATCTCAACTGGAATGGCATTGGTAGCTATGATGGGATGATGTTGCTAAATGTGGTCAAATAAGTTTGTCGTCCCACCTGCAAACTCACCTCCACATTACATTCCTAAAGTATGGGCCGTTGGTGGCTGAGAGGTCATTTACAGATCACTGACATCTGACCGCTGGGTTTGCCTTGACTAAGCCGATGCGAGTATATGAGACAGCTTGCAGGTAGCTTCCATTTGGTTTGTGGTTCTTCATTGGTTCCTCCCAATTTCTTTCTCCTCCAAATATACTGGATGCCATGTATAGCCTGTATTGTGCTGAAAAATGGCATTAAACACCCAGCTTAGCACTACTGAAAGATGGTTTGGTTATAGCCAAAACTCGTGACATTGAGATGGTTTGAGTAGACAGAATAGTGTCACCTAATGTGAACAGGACTGAAGCCAAAATTTTTAATTTTTGATTTGCTTTTGTGTTGTAAAGGAAGGCACATAAAACATGCAATTAGGATAATCAACATCAACTTGAGATTAATATGTGATGAACTGGAGCCCAGGACGAGTAGTGTGCACTCATTTCTCTGGTTGAGTTTCTATACCATTAGACTTTGTAGCTTGTTGCTTTACAATATCAATAGGTGAAATTTTCCACTACAATAGGCAAGAAATTGCAACCAGTAGGTTACAAGAGAACAGTACTGTTGATTGAATCATGGAAAACTAATATAGTGATCTTGGTACTTTTGAAGAAATTGGTGTACAGATACATATTATTGAAAATGAACTACAATTGGTGTCCAAATCTATACCATTAAAAATGAACTAAAATTGGTGTCCAAATCTATACCATTAAAAATGAACTACAGTTGGTGTCCAAATCTATACCATTAAAAATGAACTAAAGTTGGTGTCCAAATACATGTTGAAAATGAACTTCAATTGGTGTCCATATATTATTGAAAATGAACTACAATTGCTGACCAAATACATACCATTAATAATGAAATACAGTTGGTGTTCAAATACATGTTGAAAATGAACTTCAATTGGTGTCCATATATTATTGAAAATGAACTACAATTGCTGACCAAATACATACCATTAATAATGAAATACAGTTGGTGTCCAAATACATGTTGAAAATGAACTTCAATTGGTGTCCATATATTATTGAAAATGAACTACAATTGCTGACCAAATACATACCATTAATAATGAAATACAGTTGGTGTCCAAATACATGTTGAAAATGAAGTATGTTGCTGTCCAAATAGATATCATTAAAATTGAACTACAATTGGTGTCCAAATACATATAATTGAAAATGATTTTTGAATCGTGGAATCATTAGATCATGTTACTATGCAATTTTCGATTTTGAATGTTTATATTTAAGGACTGTCTCGAGTTTTAATATTTCTTTGACCAAAATTAAAAGAAAAGAAACCAAACTGTAAATTTAGTCTGGAATTGTGCAGGAAAGTTTTTATTCATAAATTGTTTTGTTTCAGGAGTGTAGCATTATGGTAAAAATGAAACTAGACGTGTGCATGTGTCACACACACTTAAACCCAGATGTGTGCAGAACAAAAGTTTTCAGTTCTACTTCTTTAAGACCAGAAGATCTTGTGCAGTAGGTCTGTTTTCTGAGTCCATCGGTCATCAGTTAGCAACTTGGCAGGTTACTAAACTAATGAAAGGAGAGTATTGAAACTTATAGTTCATCTGTATGTCATCTGGGTCATAAATGAAAATATTGGCCTTCAGACATCCACCATGGTGGTCATTTTTAAACTCACATTACCATTCCTCCAGTCATATCAAAATTAGGTTTTCACGGGAAGACATTTTATAAAACTTGTTGTTCCTAAATCAAAAAATGGTGCCATTCTGGCACTCAACATTGCCCCCATCTAAAAATTCTTATTGTTGCTCTTCCTTAGCAGATAGTGATATTGAGAAGGGGTTTTCACTGAAAGACTTCACAAGTTTGAATCTGAGATCCACCATAGCCACTGTGATGATGTTGAAAATGTTGTTATTGTTACTCTGCTGGAATAGATGGTCATATTAAATTAGCATTTTCACCTAGACTTTTTAAGACATGTAGATGGTACTAAAAGAAAATGGTGCCAGTTAGACATTCATTGTGGTGACCATCTTAAAACTCTTGTTATTAACACTTTTTCCAGAATCAACATTTCACTTTCATTGAAAGACTTCTTATGAATTGTTGATGGTCCAGAATGAAAAGGGCATTGATCTGACATCAAACATGGCTGCTGTGGTGGCCATCCTATAAATCCTGTTGTCACTACAGAACAGATGGTCAGATTGACAGTTTTAACTAAAGGACTTGTAATAACAATTCCTTAGCAAAAAGTTGTTTTCTCCTCCAGCACAGATGGTCAAATCCATGTGGTGTTTGCAGTAATTGACTAGTGAAATTTGAAGGGCCAGAAATGAAAGATAGTGCTAATGAGATATTCATTGTAGCTCGCATAGTGACCATCATAAAAATCTTTGTTATTGCTTCTTTTCTGAACATATTGTCATATCAGCATGTAGTTTTTACATAAAGGCTTCCATAGTCATTGAAAATATGAAGACTACTCACTTTGAATAGATGGTCATACTAACACAGAATTCTCACAAAAACATTTCTTAATAATTATAATAATAATAATAATAATAATAATAATTTGGATTTAGTACAGTGCCTAATCTTTAGAAGCACAAAGCACTTTACAATATTAGATAACACATAAAAACATATACAACAAGATTACAAGAAAAACATATAATTACAAAACAAAAACATGCTGACAATAATTAAGGAAGAAAACATTGGTAAGTTTTAAGGGCACTGTTATATGAGATCAGTGTTCAGTGTTCATGTGTCTAAGATCCATGGGCAATTCTTTCCACATAGCTGGGCCTTGGTAAGCAAAAGAATGTCTGTGTGACTTCATTTGAACAGTGGGAACAATGAGAATATAAGTGTGAGAAGAGGAGCATGTTTCTAGATGGGTGTACACGTGTATGGTTGGATAGGTATATTGGACTGGAGTCAGTGACTGAAATGTAGCATAGTGAACAGATTTTGTTTGATTCTGGATCAAACGGGTAGCCAGTAAAAGTTACAGAGGAGGGTGGGTGTGTGCTCAATTCTTCATACTTTAAGGATGATTTGAGAAGCGGTGTTTTGAACTTATTGAAGTTTCTGTAGTAGAACCAGATAGAAGTGCCATACAATAGTCCAGTCATGAAAGTACCAAGGAACACACAAGTGGCATCGACTGAAAGAAAATTGTGAATGCTGCCTCACTACATGTTGGTGTAGTGAGAGCGTACTGTTGTGACACCTAAGGTTTTGTACTGACGGTGTAAATTTAACATTTGCATTGCTGACACTTATTGAGGTAAAGGATGTGAATGATAAAGTCTTTATTTGTATGCTGATCATACAAAGTATCAGCAATTTATAAGATAAATAATGACCTACTATATTGCACTATATTTTGACATTTTGTAAGCAATTTAACTCTGTGACCACAAAGCAAGTCAGATTTAGGAAGTGCATTACACTGGATTTGTAAAATTGTTGTCTAGATAGTACAGGGGAAATAAGTTTTGAAAGGCATAAAATACGTTTCAAATCTGAAAGGTAATGCAATTTCCATTTATTTATTCTAGTTAACAAAGTGTTCTTTTCTCTTGCTATAAGTATAACTTGTATAGGCACACCAGACAATCAAGTGTTGCATGGTTTGATGAGAAATTTTGTATTTTCACATGTGAAAATGTAAGCATATATTTTTCACATGTGAAAATATAAATAAAAACGTGGAAAATATTTGCTCCTTTTCTTTATTTCACTCTTAATGTATATAATGAAACAGTATTTTTTGTTTGTTTTTTATTGAGTACATTCTTTAAACCTTGTATTTTGATGGCGAGTAATTTAGTTTGAGTGTCATGTTAAAAAATATAAAATTGGAATGTGCAAGATTCTTAAACAGAACAATTCTCGTAACTTTATTTTTACAGGGGACATACATGATACTAGAAATACTTTCATGTAATCATTCATAATCTGCATTTTCAGGATGTTGGAGCCACCAGTAAGGAATTTAAATACACCTCTGGACGCTATAGCATGGACCTTATAGTGGGAGATGCTGTTATTGAAAACCCATTCTCCTGGACAGTGGTAAAGTTTAATCATGAGGTCTATTCTAGAACTGAAAATTTCGGATGGAAAGTCCACATTTGACATTAAGACCCCCCCCTCAAACAAAGGGGATAAGTTTTTCAATATGGTAAGAATTTAAGGAAGAAATAAAGTTAAGGTAGAAAAATGTTTGCATTTGGTTGAATTTTGGGTGAGATTTTTTTCTTTTCAAACCAGTACAGATCCCACAATGACACATTCTAGAATAGACCCTGATGCTTGTAGTAATAAAATTATAAGAACTTGATGCAAAGTAGCAAGATGTGCATTATTTTGTATGAAGAGCCAGGAAGATTTGTCAATTTTATGCTGATGTCAGAGGCAGCAGTTGCAATGGCATTGCCAGTAATAAGATTGTGTGTTAAAGCATTTATAAACCTGGCATTGTCAGTAATAAGATTGTGTGTTAAAGTCTTCTAAATGGTGGAATTGTCAGTATGACATAAATTGTAAGCAATGATGTGAGCCCCTGTGGGCATATGGCAAAGACAATATGAAAAAGCATACTGCTAGAAAAAGCACATATTGGGAAAACTAAGAGCACACATCAGATATCAGCCCTAGTGTTCTTTAGGTCTTTGACTGGAGACCTGCAAGCTGTCATTGCTGAAGCATTGTGAGTATTTGTTGAACATAACCTGTCTTTCTCTGTTGGAAATCAGCGACAGTGAAAGAATATTTTCTATCGTGAGAAAAAATAAGAGGGACTTTAGGGCCTCCTTAGGTGTTGAAAATTTGCATAATTTTAGTCACTAGGATTAAAGATGGACTATTTTTCTTCTTCTTTTATAGATTTAAGAGGTAATGAGTGTTTGTCGTAACATTAATGTGACGATGTAGGCATTCTCATAGAAACACAATTTACTAAATAATTTGCTTTTTCTTTGTTTTGGTTGGGAGGGAGCTAGTGTATCTCAATTGGAGGAGCTTTGATTTGTAATTCACTGGACACAGGTGCAGTATCCACCCAGACCAACCAAGGTCAGCTGCCTTGGTGTGTCCTTGGGAAAGGCTCTTGGCTCCCATTTCCTTGGCATTATATAGGCAATTATTATTCGCAGTGAAAATCACATGGACATGTTGAAAGGCATTGTTGACATTGAGATGATATCAGTTCGTTAGAGTGCCTGAATAAGAAAGAACAGAAATGATGTGATCAGTGTGAATTCAAAATTTTAACATCTTGATTATTTGTCAGTGGGAGTTTTAATTTAACTTGGTTTAGAAGCTTTCCAGTTGTTCCCTTCTAGACTAATTCAGTGTTGCATAGTTTATATCTTGTCAGTTTCATTTACAGACTGCTGCAAAACTCATTATGTAGACATACCAATACATGAAAGCTGATTTTCTATTCAAATATTCACACAAATATTCTAATGTTCATTATTCATTTCAGCACAGCAAGAGCTAAAGATACACCATGACATCCTAAATACTAAGAGTTGGAGAAATAGTCTCATGAATTAGCTCTCTTATTCAAGGAATTGTTGATGTGGCCCTATAGCTTGTTTATCCATTGTGATTTCATCTCTAAACATTACCATCCACCTGCAAGAACACTGAAAGACATATGCATATGGTTAAAACTGTATTGAGCAGCCACCTATGGGAATTTTAAAAATCTGACCTCATTAGATGGTAAATGGTCAATATAAGTTTATCCATTTCCTTCAAAATTTGGTTGTGAATCTGCAGGAATATGCCTTCAGGATAGTGTGATTTAGATTTTTAACGCAGCTTTTAAAAAATTTTCAGTCATATCGCTACGATGTCTGCAGTGTGACAGTTTACAGTGATGTTTAGCACTGGGGCATCATACCGCAGACATGTAGCATGATTTCCCACCTAGTCACATTATCCTGACACCAGGCCAACCAGTCCTAACACTAACCTCTTAATGCTGAATGCCAAGCGAGGCAACTGTTAGTACCTTTTTTGAAAGTCTTTGGTATGACTTGGCCAGGGTTTGAACCCGTGACCTCCCGCACCCTAGGCGGATGCTCTACCACTAGGCCACTGGAGTGGTCCCCCTTCAGGATAGATGATTGCCAAAGATGTGACATGTAAGGCAGGTTAAGCTATATACAGATTCATTTTGCTTTTCAACACAACTGAATTTATGAATGCACAAATACATTTTGAGTTTGATTATGACTTAAAAGTACATGTGCAAATGAGTACTGAATCATTTTGCAGGCTGATGTAGAGCTGACATTTCCAGAGAAAGGTACAGAGGAACCAAAACCACAGAGCCAGTATGCCAAGAAGCCTGAGATCAAGGTACTTCTGTGTAATGCATTTGATTTGCACTTTATTGGATTTAGTTTGATCATTTTGAACATATGCTACCTTTGATTGTTGATCATCCATATTCAGTAGTATGCTCTAGTTTCTGCATCTTTTCCAAGAGCCTAATAATCCCACCAGCGGAGTTAAATCATTTTAAAAGAACTGAATTGACAGATGTTTTGGTAGGTTTACCTTTTGCAGGATGGTTGAAATTTCTGTGTTCTGTTGGAATAAGCAAGGATTATTTTGATGCATTATGTAAAGTCACCATCAAGTATGTTCTGATTAATTTAAATATTGGAAGGTAGTTCATTAGGCTACCAGGAAATAAACCCAGTAGTCCTTGAATTTAATGGCCCAGAGAAGGCACTTTAATAAACAGATCTTTTTTCATTCTTTCAATCCATTGCTAATTTTCAACCTTGGAAAAGGTTTTAATGTAGAGTATTTAAAAAAAGTTCAGCTAATCAAGATTTGAAGTTGCTCACTTGGCAGTGTGAACTCAGTCACATAGAGCTCATACCCAGCATTATGGTAGCCTCCCTGGGTTCCATACAAACATGTAGCCCAGTCACAATATTCTAGTAGTCTCTGTAAGTTCAGTGCAGATATATAGTCCACATTCATCATTTTGGTAGCCCCCTACTGGAACTATGCCAACAGGTAGCCCACACACAGCATATTTTAGTAGTCACCTGGGTTCTGTGATAGCTTATAGCCCATACTACTATTCCACGCAAAACATTTGTAGAACTATGAGAAAGAATTTGTATGTATATATTACACCCTTTAAACAGGAAGGCTTTACATATTGATGAATACCATAACCTCACTTTAATATATGAAACTAAGGACTGGTCCAGGAATAAGGGCTGTTCAGTTGAAAATTTTTTGTTATTTTCCAGCATCTTTTCCGTGAGCCAGATAAGCGCCCACCAGCAGTCGTATCTACTGCCTTTACAATCTTGATTGTTTTGCCACTCTTCCTGATGTTTGCACTGGTAAGCAGTAACAATAATTGTTTAGTTCTGAACCATCAATCGTATCAGCTATCTGTATATACAATTTTTATATTTATCTCTACATCCAGTTCTTCATGCTGAATCCATCTCTTCATTTAAACAAACTGACCTATTCTGGAAGTTTTCATGATTGTATATGCCTCCTATTCTAGAAGTCAGCTTGATTGTATATGCCCCCTATTCTAGAAGTCAGCATGATTGTATATGCCCCCAGTCTAGAAATCAGCTTGATTATATATGGCCCCTATCTACTTGTCGGCATGATTGTATATGCCCCCATTCTAGAAATCGCTGTGATTGTATATGCTTCACATTCATACATGATTGTATTTGCCCCCATTCCAGAAGTCGTCTTGATTGTATTTGCCCCCATTCCAGAAATCTTCGTGATTGTATATGCCCCCATTCCAGAAATCTTCGTGATAGTTTGTCTTCTATTCCAGAAGTCTTCTTGATTGTATATGCCCCCTATTCCAGAAATCTTCATGATTATATATGCCCCCTATTCTAGAAATCTTCATGATTGTATATGCCTTCTATTCCAGAAGTCTTCTTGATATGCCCCCGAGTATTTATTCTGTTGACCAAAAACTGGCTTGTAATTTTGAATAATAAAATCAGTTTTTGTATTCAATAATTTCCTCTTGAAATTTTTTATGAGTGAGATTACAAAATGTAATCATGTCATGTGTTCTTGTTGGATATTTGGTTATGTTCTCATGTTGCATATTGTGGATTGTAACATAGGAGTGATGATTTGATATATTGTATTCCAGTAGAAAATGTCCATAGATATGTGTCATTAATGCTCAGGGTGTATTGAAACAAAGAAGTGATGATTTCATACATTTTTTTCCTGGAAAAAAAATGTACATACATGTCATTACAGCTCTGTTTAATGTCCTGTCAGATAATTTTTAAGTTGATTGGTTATTACAGCTCTATTTAATGTCCTGTCAGATAATTTATAAGTTGGTTGGTTTTTAACAGCACTTTCAACACGTTATTGGCAATATCTGTCAAAGTAATGGAGCATAAATGCTTTTTCCAAGAATGTGAAGATGCAGCCAGTATTGGTTGGCTTTTTGGGTTTCAAACATGTGTCTCTTGGTTCATGAATCTGATGATCACCAATTGAGCTACCATGTTTTCATTTACAGTGGTTCAAGCTTGGTGTCAACATCTCCAATTTCCCAGTGTCCGTTAGCGCCGTTGGTTTCCATGTCTGCCTTGGAGGTAAGTTCTCATCTTCTGCTTGTCTGTATGAAGTACAAAAGAGTTTCTACTGGTATACTGCCTGAGTGTCATCTTTAGTCATGTTAATATTGTAAATATTTTGTTTCACTGCTGATACTGAGAGATATATGGGTATTATACTTTCATGGAACATAATTAAGGCTATCCTTATATTTTTCTTTGCCATATCATGGGAAAGTAGGGCACAGTGACCTACTTTTATAATGCAAGTAATTTGGTTGTTAAAATTGAAAAGTAGTGTAAATATTTTGACTGTATGGCAGGTCTATGACTATAAGCATGATATGTTCATGAAACGTGGTCATGGTGTTTCTTGTGTTATTCTGAAACTCCACAGGGAAATGTAGGTCTTAATCTAATGATTGTTGTTCACTGATTAACCCTAGTGTAAAAGCATTTACTGTGTTACCAGCACATCTCCAGCTGTAGGTATGCCATGGATCTTGGTCAGGGTGTTTCTTGCATCATTTTAAATCACCCAAGGTGAAAGTTGGGCCACAGCGACCAGTTTTTCTTACACAAATAACTTTAAGATTAAGTTCTGTTTTAAGATTAAACCCAGTGTGAAAAATTTGTCCATTTGTCTGTAAGCATCATATCTACATGGAACATATTCACGTATTCCTTGCATTATTCTATACCACGCTAAGGGAAGGTAGGTCATGTTTATTGTTATTAAATATTAACTCCAGCGTAAATGTTTTGTCATTCTGGCATATCTTCAGCTGAAGTAATATTTTTGTTAAACTGTTTCAGTGTGGATCACCACAGGGGAATCCAATTCACCTCAGCCTACTTTTCTTACAATATATGAAGTTATTTTACAAGTTTACACAGTGTAAATGTTGTCTCACTAGCGGATCTCCAGCAGTAGGTATGCTTTGTTTATAGAGTTTGATCAGGATGTTAATTGCATCACTCTGAACTACCGTAGGTGAAAGTCTGTCACAAACCAAGTTTTCTTGTACTAGTAGCTCGTGTAATAAATACTAATTCATTGCAATATCATTGCTGCTTCCTTTAAGCTCTTGTGTGCAGCTGGAGATTCATACCTATGTCTGGTTTCAAAAACAGTTTCTCTTCAGTGTAGCATTTTCACAATAAATGATGTCATGCCTGTTGCCTTTTTTCTGATACTCAGTTTGTGGGAAGTTAACATTCACCATGAAGTTGGAGTTGCCCTTCCTCAATGGCCATAGTTCTCACAAGAATATATACTCTTCTTGAGTTGTTACAACAACTCCTTTACAACACAACCTTACCGAATTTTACTGCATGCCTTTTCAAGCTCAGAGCTCTATTACCAAGCACCCAAAGTTCATAGACCCATAGATTGGTGCCCATTCAGGAGGGAGATCTTGCAGGCCACACACAAAGCCTGCACATTTCTTTGTAGCAGGATGTGAAATCCTTCATTTCACTTTTCATCTCCAATTCTCCACCTAGTGTTTTCTTTGGAGATAGAGTGAGCTGGGTTTTACCCCTTCCACAGTCCTCCATACATAAAAAGTTTTCTGGAAATGAAGGCCATATAAACTGCCTGGAGTGGATGTTATCTGGAAAGAGTACAATCATCTTCCCATCATTTCATCTATTGTCTGTAACAGAGAGAACCCATTTCCCAGACTCTAAGGTGGTGTCTTCATTGACAAACTTCATTCCATCTCAATTTTGTCCTTGTGGAGTGAAGGATTAGGGCCAGAAGAAAGATATCTCCACTGCTCCTTGTGAATTTTAACTTCTCACAGCCAAGGCTTTGAAACCTTTAGTCCATAACAGAATTGGTTTTTGGCATGTTGATTAATGTTGCAGAACATTTATGACTCAACTTTCATAAAGGACCTGCTTCCTTGTCACCTTAGCAACAGCAGGCAGATTAACCAAATTATCTGCTGTTCTGCCATAATGGTTGTTTCTTTTGTGACAGTCCATGATTTAATTATGAAGAAAGGGCTCCTGATGTGTGAAATAACATTGCCCATTGCCTTGACAGCAGTTTTGTTTGGATCTTTCGCCCCAAGGGGCATCTACAAAGGCAAATTGAATCCATCAGAATATCTAGCTTGTTCTTACCACTTGAAGAAAATAAAGAATATTTCCGTGGAGGCATTGTTTTGCATATGTAGGGTTATTCATGCAGCAAATAAGAAACTAGCCCTAGTCCTGTTAAATTTCTTGCACATACTAGCTCTTCAGGTTAGGGTCATCACCACAAGCATAGGATTCATGTTTAACTTGTTCACAAACTGACATCACCTGTTACGTGAAGGCTCGTACAAAAGTAACAAAACAAAAGAGTGAAGCCAACAAGCTTTGTAAATTTAACAAAATAATTTATTTCTCTAGAAAACAATGTAAAAATATGAAATAGCACTTACGGTTTGTGAATATTATCCAAAATTTAATCCTACAATTGAAAAATATAAGTCCTATCACTAAACAGTTCTAATTGAATCCAGGTTCGAATCTCAGTGACATTCCAATATGGACATGATGACGTCAGATAAGGTCGTTGTTAGAATTTCAGAATAAATTTCCACTGAATGTCTTTCCCCCAGAACTTTTATGAAAAAGTACACTTGTTTAGTCTTCTAGAGAATAAATTATCAAATCCCAAAAACAGATGAACTTCAAAAACAATCTGACATCAACAATAGAAACACCTTGTACCCTCAAGGTGTACAGCTATGACTGAATAAATTTAATATCAATTGGCTGTCTTAAGCCTCAATTTTAGATAACATGGTAGCTCACGTGACAGGCGACATGACCGCTAATTTGAACAGCACAATAAAAAAAAAATGCCATTTATCACGTATGCAAAAATAGCCCTATCTAAGAATCAAATTCTCACACTGGAAATAAAAAAAAAAGAAAGGCTGTTACAATTCAGCTTACATGTGGGCCGAAAATGACTTTTGGTAATAGCCAATCGTATTCACCCTATGTTTACAAGATCTACGAACCAAGATGAGCTAAAAATAGTGCTTAAGCAAAGGTTACATTCTAATCGGGTCAAGCCAATTTTCCGAAAAGGGACTCAAATCCTGTGAAAATTATCATTACAATAAAATGTAATGAAACAAAATTAAAATAAAAAAAGAATTTAAAACTAACACACAAGTAATTAAATTACATATACGTAACACACCCAGTCTATGACAGAAATAATGAAATCATTGATTGTTGCATATTATCACTATATACACACAAATACTGTGACAAAAATACTAAATCACTAGTTGTTAATATGGCACTTCACTGTAATTTAGATTTATTAGATGTTGGAAAGATACATGTGGCAGAACATTTCATAACACCTGAAAATTTATTTGATATTTGTGTGAGGTTAATATGTAAAGAGCGGGCAGTATTGCAATGGGAGGAAGAAGAAGAAATAAAAGAAGTCACCAGTCAGCTTGTATTAATTGAAAATGTACTACTGGTATTAGCTATACTACTCATAGACCAGAAGAGCTAATGGGATGGAATAAATGCAAATGGTGCCAATCTTACATCCAGTATAGCCACTACAAAGAGCTAATGGGATGGAATAAATGCAAATGGTGCCAATCTTACATCCAGTATAGCCACTACAAGAGCTAATTTGAAAATTGTATCAATGAAGTGTATCACAAATGGTTTTAACATTTGGAAGTTACATAAAAGAAAGGATCTTGTATTGGAATCCAGGAAATTCTGCTTGGACAGTATAGCATCAGTGTCATTGAGGGATTCTGTTTTATACTTGTACAAGGTGAATGTGTTTTGTACTTTCTTGTGCCATAATATGCCTACATTTTTTGTATCATTCAAGAAAAGTTGGTTTATGTGACAAATTTTTTAAAATTTTTATCTTGAATGCAAATTGTTTACAGATCTGACTCTTGACATGAATCAAGCATGTAATGAATATGTAAAAATTCCATTGTAGTTACTCTTTCTCCATTTCAGCCATCTTTGGTTTGTACTACTGCTACTGGCATTACCTGAACATGTTTCAGACTCTACGATACCTGGGCATTTTAGCCATACCAACATTTATATTTGGAAACCGATTGCTAAGTGGAATAGCAGCTAAAAGGTAAATCTCTTCAGTGTTCATTTTAGAGAGGGAAAAGGTGGGGACCAATGGTCCCTACCGGGTCAAAATGTGGAGTTTGACCAACCTACATCAAAAAGAAGAAAAAAGATAGGGGTGGCTATTATTTCTTTGCACATACTGCAAACAACACATTGACATATGTCAGCTCAGTTCTGACCAAGATTCACTCAGAGAATCCAGCAGAGAAAATTGAACTCCAGGACCATCCAGTTCTTGGTGAGTGCAGTGATGAATGCTAATGACACATTACCTTCAAACTCCTTTTGAACCATATTGAATTTATATTTGAATTGTAGCTATTCCAACATTGTGTGGCATTAAAAAGGGAAAATTTTAGGCATATTGAAATCGGTGTCCAGGTTTGTGGAATTTCAGTCAGGGCTTCTGAGTTTATTTAAATCACCAGCCTGGGGCCTGTGTCTAAAAAATGTTTCATTGAGTAGAAAATACCAAAAAATTTCTTAAGCTCTCTGGTTGGTACTAAATGAAAATGGTGTTGATCTAACATTAGTATGGCAGCCATCTTGAAAAATCCTGAAAATCTTGATATTGCTTCTTCTTCTAAATGGAAAGTCATATTGATGTGAAGTTTTCACCAGAAGATTGTGATGTGTAGTTGGTCCTGAATGAAAATGATGCTGATCTGACCTCAAGTAATGCTGCCACAATGAACATACTGCAGTCTTGTCATTAATTTTCCTCGATGGATGGTCATGTGAACATGAGATTTTCACCAAAAGTCTTCTAACAGTGTCTTGATTGTCCTAAATGAAAATGATGCCAGTCTTAAATTCAGTATGGCTGCCACAGTGGCTAATTTAAAAATCTTTGTCTTACAAGAACAGTAGTTGATTTCAACACTTGGCACTTAAAAAGAAGAAATGGGTCATGTCTTGTCTTCCTGAAAATTCCTTTGGTGGATTCAGTTTCTTTGAGAGACTAGAAGAGCTTATGGAATGGCTTGTTGTGCATCATACATCCATTAGCACATGTTTGTTATCACTGTTTCTTCTAAACTACTTGGAGGATTATGGTAAAACTTAATATGCACATTCAGACCTTGGTCAAGTTGGTTCTAAATGAAAACTATGCTGCTCAGACATCCAAATGGCTTCCACTTTAAGCCATTTGGAAATGTTTTTATCTCTAGGTCTTGGGTTGAATGGTCATATCAACATGTGGTTTTCCTGAAAGACTTCTTGTGATGTTTAGTTGGTTCTAAAGGAGAATGGTATCAATCAGACATCCAATATGGACACAATGGCAGCCATCTTTAAAATCTTGATATCTTCCTGAATGCAAAGTGCTATTGACATGGGTTTATCACCAGAAAACGTCTTACGACATCCAGTTGGTTCTAAATAACAATGGTGCCACTCAGAAATCCAATATGGGTACCATTAATGGTCATCTTAAAATCTTCTTATAGATACTGGTCCTGAATGAATAGTCAAATGACCATGGGGTTTTTACTAAAACACTTGTAGTTGGTTCTAACTGAAAATGACACCACACTGACATCCTATATAAACACCAGAATAGCCATCTTGATAAATTATATCACTGCTACTCTTGAACAGAGTGTCATGGGGTTTTTGTATATCTTGTTTATTAGTGAGTAATTGTTATTGACAGAATCTTTTGTATAAATCATTTTTGAAATACTTTTATTTAGTGCTTAATCTCCCATTCATTTAATTGTAAATGTATAATGTACAAGACTGTTTTGCATGTTGAGGTTCCACTGCATCTTAAACCTGGTATTGGGTCCGATAGCATTATTTATGTACACACTATTTTTAAAGTAAATTTGATTGAGAAAATACTAACGTCAATCAGGGTATTATTGGATGAATATTAAATGGAATGCAGTATTAAGACTTAACTGTTGAAGTTATTCCTGCCAAATGGAAGTAAGGTTAGCAAACAACCTTGATTGCTATTTTGCAGCATCCATTTTGAACATACATGTTTCACGTGGTCATACATGGGTCATGCACAATAGAGGCTCAACACAGGGTAAAATCTGACACCTCTGGGTATTCTCGGACAATTATTCATGTTTTAAAGAAAATAATGTTTAAACCCTAACATAATTTAATCAGACACAAAAATAAACTAAAAAATAATGTAAATATACAAAATTTGTTATATTTATCATGAGTGTTACTGTCTGATTAAAAATTGCATTTCAAAAATGTTTAAATGAACTCGTTAACAAAAATATTCAGTTATTGCTGGTGTCAGTACTGCCAGAAAGGTGGCTGCTGATTTTCTTTTCACTAACACAAGTGCATTAAAAGAAATTATATCATTTAAGTTCCAAGACAAGATAATCTGTTTTTATTTAAATTACCAGTCCATGATTATCAAGCTAAGGATAGTTATAAATACTTAAGCATTTAATGTGTATTACACTGTCATCTAAACAGTATTGATGAAATGTAGTGATGAGACAGCTGAAACTTTTTAAAATGAAATATTTAAATAATAATAATAATAATAAACAAGTTGGTGAAAAGATTTTACTATATTTTCAGTGGTGACTGTTAATGTAGAGTATTGACATATTTGATTGTTAATTGATCAATTAATTAATAACAAATGTTCTCAACTTTTCAACACTGTTTTGCTGGGAATGCAAACTAAATCATTAGCAATATCGGTTGAAGTGGCTTTTATCTTCATTACAAGGTTAATTTATTTGAAATATTAACCAGCCTGTTGTACTTAATAACCTGCTACATGTATTTTAAAAGTCCAACAATACACCTTAAAGTGTACACCTATATAATTTATCATCCAATCAAACGAACTTCACTGCAGGTACCAGATTAAACATTCAGTCAAACAGAACAAGAATTGGTCTATACCGTGTCAGATTCATAAGCTGTGTCTGGCGTATTTTGTTTCTCTGGGTATGCAATAGTATGGTTTTGGAAGCAACTATTTGAATGCTGGAAGTAACTGCAAAAGTCACTTGTTGTAGTACAAACAAATTTTACACCTTTCCTTTGATCAGAAGTATCGTCATATTTCAAAATAATGGGCAGGAAGAGGTTGGATATTATGTATGATAAAATATTTATAGGTTACTGCTTTGCGGTATAGTTTAAATTTCTTTTATTGGTTTGTCTGATAATACATGTTGACCGATTATATCTCGATTGACGTTATAGTAAATGTTTGCATTTAAAAAAATCCAAAGCTCTTGTCAGAAAGAATTCATGTGTTCAGAATGATGCATTAGTACACCGAACGTGTTTCCACAAAGGAGGACATGTATATCAGCTTCATTGGACACTGTTCTCAATAAGATGAGACAAAAGTCCAGCATTCCATGGTCATCTGCTTACTATGTGCAGACTGTCCTTCCATGCAGTTGGGAGATCAATTCAGCACATTGTGCTCTGTAAGCTCTAACTTCTAGACTATCAGAGAACTTTGTGTGTGTGAAACAGCTATGCCTAGAAATGTTTCTTTCATGCACTGTAAATATTGCCTGAAAAGGATAGCTTGGAATTCATAGAATGTCTCAAGTAAAAGAATCATTTAAATGAAGCTGCTTTTTCCGTTGCCTCTGTAAGACATCCAGATTTTTCAAAAGATTCACTCCATATAAAATCACCTGCATATTAGACCCGTCTATATCATAGCCTGTTTTTGCATCTCAAAGGTTGCTGTCTTGTACAAGTTTCACAATATTACCTAATTTTGCTGATCTATCTATCCATCTGTATTGGGGTTTTTATTAAGCTCCATGCTACCAACCTATCTAGCCTAAAATTATTCTATTCAATCTAAATCTATCTTGGGGGTTTAACCCCAACCCTTGCTTCCCATCTATCCAACCTAAATTATTGTTTTGCACTGTATTCGGGAATATCATTTATGGGGCATAAACAAGCATGGGGACTAGATCCCCAGTGTGGGTCCCAAGGGGCAAAGCCCCTAGAAGAGCCTGCATTTTGTACATTTCCAGAGCACAATTGTAACCACCTAGCTACAATAAAAATAAAAGAAAAACTTGTCCTATGAAATGATTCAGTCATTTCTTACTTATATGGAAAGGGTTATGTATGTGTGAACAAGCTCCACTCACCACCCTTGGATCCACCCCCTCTTGTGTATATCAGTTATAGAATTTCTTTGATTAGTTTACATGGTTCACTGAATTTACAGATTGAGAAAGGAGGAACTTGGGTGCATTTGAGCAAGTTTTAACTCTCTCTTTTGCAAATTTCAGGAAGGGAGAAAAGTGAGAAGATTGCAGGATGAAGAATTCAAGAGCTAGTTTTATAATAAATTAATTCACAGAAGTAAAGAATCATATTCAGTGTTTTTTTTTTTTCTAATTATTTCATTACTGAATTTATTTTAAGAGAATGGAAGAGTGTGTGTATGACTGTTACTTATGAAATTCCATCTTGGAGTAATAAAAATTTTATTATTTTTGTTGTTTTTTTTGTTTTGTCTCAAAGCATAGATGACACTTTGTCATTTTCCCAAAGGTTTGTATAATAGTGTGTTGACATGCCAGTATATTGCTGCATACAGCAAAATGTCTGAAGCAGCCATTTCTGAGAAGCAAGGAAAAATGAACTTTGAGAGTAAGAGGTTGCTTAAAAGAGGTGAATGTCTGCAATAATGGTAAAAAAAAACTCCAACTTTTACAGATTGTCCTATTAAGACAGGTGGTTGCTTAATTATGTTATAGAGATCACCTTTATAATAAAATAATTTCCCTCAAATAAGTGGGTTCTAACAACACAAATAACCAGCTGAATTTGTAGATTTGTGTTTCAAGCCGCAGTTCCAGGTCCCATCATGTATAAAGGTACTGTATGTGGTTGCATGTGGAATTGGTGTTGTTTGAAATAGGATCTAGGGAGCTGCAATGGAAGTGGTTAGTTAGCTTGACTCTGCCCAGATCAGCTAGGATTGACTGTCATGGTGGTCTGTGGGCAGTGCACTTTACTGGCCTTAGCATGAAATAATCTTCCATATGCTGATGAACACAATCCAGTCACACAGTCAATCCACTGGTATCCTACATCTCAACTACCACACTTCACTAACACCTTAGATTGTCTTGCATAGCTGTAAGTTATTATGCAGGAACTGCATCTTGATTTTCCTGTCCTGCCATTAATTTTTCTACACTTAAGTGGTTTTACACCATGTTGCATTGGGCTAAACTACTTGTTGCAGAAGAATGAATTGGGGCAGGCATATTTGTATACATATGTAGATTAAGTGCTTAGATTTTAAGGCCATTAATACAATTTTTATGACCCTGCCAAGTCTCTGTTGATGGCATATGGTGTTGCCCATGTCCATCTTGGGTGTTAACACATCACAAATTTAGTTGCCACCCATTATCGTTTGTTAGCATAAGTTGCAATTGCTGCTCCTGTTCTTGTAGCATTTGCCATGAAACTTCACATGCACATTCATTCCATGATATAGCTGGTCCTGAATGGAAATGGTGCCATGTAGATATCCAATATGGTCAGTGTCCATCTTGAAAATGTTATCACTACTCTTCGTGAATGGTCATATCAGTATGAAGTTTTCACTGAAAGATTTATGATGTCTTGTTGATCCTAAATGAAAAGAGTTCCAATCAGATATCTAATATGGCTGCTGCAGTGGCCATCTTGAAAATCCTTATTTGCAGCATTTTATGAATGAATGCTCAAATCAGCATGGGGGATTTGACTAAAGTCCTCTTAAAATATCAAGTTGGTCCTACATGAAAATGATGCCAATCTGATATTGTATATAGCCACTGCAACAGACATCTTGAAAAATTATATCACCACTACTCTTGCTTGGAAAGTCATATCGGCATGTACATCTCGTTTTATTAGTAAATAATTGTCTTTGACAGAATCTTTTGTATAGATCATGTGATTTGTGAAATACTTTTATTTAGTTCTTAATCTCTCATTCAGTTAATTGCAGATGTATAATGTACAAGACTGTTCTGTATGTTGTGGTTCCACTGCATCTTAAACCTGGTATTGAGTCAGTGATAACATTATTTATGAACACACTATTTTTAAAATAAATTTGATTGAAAAAATTCTTTAGAAAATGTTTGCATTTAAAAATTCCATAGCTCTTGTCAGAAAGAATTCATGTGTTCAGAATGATGCATTAGTACACCGAAAGCATTTCCACAAAGGAGGACATGTATATCAGCTTCATTGGACATTGTTCTCAATAAGATGAGACAAAAGCCCAGCATTCCATGGTCATCTGCTTACTATGTGCAGACTGTCCTTCCATGCAGTTGGGAGATCAATTCAGCACACTGTGTTCTGTAAGCTCTAACCTCTAGACTCTCAGAGAACTTTGTGTGTGTGAAACAGCTATGCCTGGAAATGTTTCTTTCATGCACTGTAAATATTGCCTGAAAAGGATATAATAGCTTGGAATGCTTAGAACCTCTTGAGTAAAAGAATACATTGAAGCTGCTTTTTCGGTCACCTCTGTAAGACGTCCTGATTTTCAAAAGATTCCATATAAAATTGCCTGTGTATTAGACCCTTTTTTTGCATCTCAAAGGTTGCTGTCTTGTTTAAGATGCACAATATTGCCTAATTTTGCTGTATCTATCTATCCATCTGTATTGGGTTTTTTATCCAGCTCCATGCCACTAGCCTATCCAACCTAAATTATTAAATTCAACCTAAACCTATACATTGTAATAATCAGCTACAAAATCTATTCTGTAAAATGAAATTAATAATTTACTGAAAAATGTTTATCAGACTGTCTTTCTACTATCATGTAAATTTTTGTTTAAGCAACAAAACGGTAATGTCCTGTTTGTGCTCCTGGCATCTTCATTTATTGTATGGATGTTAGATTCTGTTCATGGGATATTTGTCTCAAATCTCCTTGCTCTATTTGTCTTCTTTTTATCAATATTTATTTTTAAACTCTTCAGTACTTTGACTTTTTGTTGTATCAGCTTATTTCCTGCCGGTATTCTTTGTCTCCTTGTATCTGTATAGCAGAGGTTACACTTATGTCATGTTTTTAAAACTTTTAATAGCATTTTAAAAAATGCTCTGCAACAATCCCTTGTAAAGTTGCACCAAAACGTTTTGAAGTTAGAGGTATAATCAATACTATATCCAGTCCTGCAACTTTCAACTAGCAGCTGCAACACCCATTTCAGGCTCAACAGTTGCCCTTCTATCATTGAGTATTCTACCCTTCAAAAAATGTATATGCTATTATAAATTTTTTCTTACCCCTCTGTAATGTTCTATCTCTGTAATCAAATCTTAGTTGCTAGAATTTTTGTCATCTTAAAATTAATTCCATTTTGTATTGATCTGCTGTTTGTTGGTGGCAATATTGTATACTAATCTTGAGATGTACAACCTTTTCTCACGTTTAGCTGTAAGAGATAGGAAACTTAGTCTTTGCTCTTGTAAATTTGTTTATATACTGAATTTGTCTGGTGGTATTACTTTGAAGTCTCAAATAATTTTTTTGTAAACTGACTTAAATAGAAATAACCATTTTATGACTTGTATCCCATGTTAGTTGGCAAATCTTTTTTAGTATTATGTATAACAAAATATCCTCTTCAAAAGCTTATTGCAACTTACTATCAGAGTCGACTTTAATGTTAATTGGTCAATACTAATAATTATGTTCATTTTTTCTGGTCATTTATTGATGTAAATTTTATAATTTGTGATTTTGGAAAACTTTTTTGTTTGATCTTTGGCCTATTCTTAGTCTTTGCTTAGTCCTACAGTGTAATACGTATCCCCTATTATTTATGTTTGGGTTGACGTCTTTCTGCCTGAATAATGGCATGTTGGATGTTCCCTGGTCGACTGATGGGAACAAGAGGCCAAAATTTCTGGAATATCTCACAAACTTGGCAGTCCATATTGATGCTTTTCCATAAATTAATGTCATATTGATTTTGTCAGACATTGATATATTTTTCCTACTAGATTCAAATTCTGATGCAAACAAATGGATGTATTTTCAAGTTCTGTTGGCCTACATTTCAGTTGGCTGGAATGCAGTGGAAGGGGGAATGCATAAAATTTAACAAATGAATAATATTATACTAATATTGATGTTGTTGTAGGGTTTAATGCCATTTTTCAGCACAAGATAGGCTATACATGGCGGTCACTATTAATGGTAGAGAAAGAACCCGGGAAAACCCTGGAAAGAACCACTGACCCACGAGAAGCTACTGGCAAGCTTTCTCACATACCCACATTGGCTGAACCTGAGACTCGAACCCACGCAGACAGAAGTGTGATGGCAATGATCCGTAACTGTGACCACTTGGCCACTCGGGGCCCCTACTAATATTGAAGAAAGTATTTAGATGGCTTCCTTTCATTCAAGATACTTATCATATCCTTACCTGATTTCAGTATATAAAAAGCATTCAGACTGCCCTGCAGTGAAGTATTGATTGCAGTGCCAACTATGCAAATGTAGACAATTTGCAAAACAATCTCGATAAAGATTTTTAGTTGTGAAAGACCCAGATGTATCTTGGAGATTTTTTAATTACTAGCTGTGATGCAGGGTCAAAGTACAGCTGTCCCATTTTTCATATTAACAAGAACTTTACAAGCAATTTAGAATGTTCACAAACCTGTCCTTTTTTTTTTCTCAGACACTGGGTTGTGGGATTTGTTCAGCCCTGGAAAGGACCTTATACTAGACGCTTTCCTTGAATAAATTTTGCTATTTTTAGTAACAGTGACCTTATTTTAATGGTGGATTGACATCATTTACACAAACCTGAAAGTCCTTCATCCCAGAATGCTATCAGATTTGCTCACATTTTGTTTAGAACATTTTAAAATTCTAATAATAACAGCTATGATCAGCATCATCTCTGTAAACTTGTAGGGAGAGCAACATAATCTCTGTGAACTTGGAGGCAGATCACTTTATTTCAATAATACTGTATAGGCTTCCGGCCCATAATACAAAATAATATTTATGATATACACAATTGGAATACCTCATTTTCTCTTGTACAGGTGAGATATAAGTTCTTTATTTACTTCTACACTTGTTTCCGAATAGTAACATTTTCACATGATTTCATTAAGATGGATATAAAAGAGCCTTACCTAGCAAATGATTTGTACTGGTAGTGGGATAAATTATACAGTATCACTACACTACTAGCCATAAGCAAGAACAATTTTTCAATGCTTGGTTGTACATTATATAAATTTGTTAGATATTGTCTTTTAATAATATATCCTGGGCAACCACAAACAAAATTAAATTCATCCCGTTAAATAAGTATTTCTTTTGCACTGTTAAAAAAATATGAATGCTCTATTAAATTTTTTCCTTCCTGTTTCAATCATTAATTTATGGCTTTAATGCCATAGTTGCACAAAATGTTTTTATAAATTTAAATGTATATTGCATGAGGTAGGTATTTATATTGACTAGTAGTAACATTCTGAGGAATTGGTAATATGCTCTGATAAACTTTGAAATGCAGTGTCTCTAATCTTTTGCGTGAACTCTGAAATAAATAATTTTTCATTGTCAACATTTTGTGTTATCCATATGAATCCAAAGCAATATTGATAGAGCCTGTCTTTAATCTTAGTAGCTCATGTGACTCTACCAACTTTGTCCAACTTTTTTCAACATAATATTGACATGGATGTCTATCGTCTGATAATCACATAATTTTAATCCAGTATTTTATACATCTTACCATACGAGGTAAAGAGAGGCAACCTAATTATTTGCAGTAGTTGAAAAATGGAGAGGCATCTATTACAAAAGTGAAACTGCACTTCCTCAGTCCTTTGAGTGTTCAAATCCTAATATTTCGGCTTCACAACATAATATTGGTTTAATCACAGAGTCAGATTTTTTAAACATCTCTCGGATATAAACTTGCCTAAACCGCCTTTGAAAATATTCTTGTCACAGACTTCTTGGCTTGCGCAGCTAACATTTGTTTATCCATAGACCATTTCAACTTTGATGTAAAAAAATCTCCTATATTTATAATAAGGCACTACTTCTATTCATTTTTCATTAAAATAACGTGTTTGTTCTCTTTACATATCCCCCATTCCTAAATACCGCTATTTTTTTCTTGTTGAGGTTTACCTCCATGCCAGTACCATCACAAAAGCTTCCTATAATATATGTTGCAGTAATCTATCGGAGCAGTTTGCCTTATCAACTTGTTCATTAAAGCAACAAGTTCTTCACTGTCTGCAGTATATCTTTCCTACATTTGCTTCTTAACTCCGAGATCAGATCATTTATAAAGAAACTAAATAAAATTGGGCTTAGCACGCAATCGTTTCTTGTCCCAAGAGTAACAGTTAAAATAATTTATCAAACCAGTTGTAGTTCTAACACAACTCTGTAAGGATGCATGCATTTTTCTTAGTATATTTATCATTTTACCTTGGAGACCTTTACGGATAAGTGATGCCCGCAGTTTTCCATGATCAACTTTCTCAAACGCCTTCTTAAAATCAACAAAAAGGCAATAAAATCTTTCTTTTGGGTAAGTACTTTTGTGCTGAGGCTAGTAAATTAATCATTATAACTAGTGCTATAGTGTATCCCATGCATTAAGGATATACCTTGATAGTTATTAGATATACCATGATACAGTCATCTCACATTCTTATATATTGGGCAAATAATGCTTTTCACTCATTCATTGACAAAGTTGCCAGAATAAAATATTCTATTAAAAACAGTTTTTAGGAATGGTAAGACACTTGTTCTGTCAATTGGTAACTTAAATTTGGAATCCTCTCTGGTCCAGGGGTTTTGTTTTTCATTGAATTTAAACTGGTTATGATCTCTTGCTCTATTATTTTCAAGATATTATCAGTTTCTGATATGACAGTATCATCCTTGTCATCGTCAAGATTACTATTCACAGGGTTTTCATTTTGTAGAGTTTTTTAAAATACTCTTGCCAAACTGTTTTTGAGATAATTTGTGTCCTTTTTAAAGGTCGTTTTAAAATGATTGCAAAATAAATGTGGGTCAGTTCTGTACTTTATTAGTTTCTCCCTTTGACCTATCTGATAGTAGTTTTTCTTTAACCTACACAACGATCTAACACTTTTCTTGAACTCTCTGTAGTCTCTCAGATCTGTGCTGGAACTAACCGGAATCAGCGTAATCATATTTCATTTAGATTTTTCACATTCTCTGTCCTACCATGGTGGTTGATTTTTGTTTTAGATTGGAATTTGCTTTTTATACTTTTCATAGTGGGAAAGTGCATCTTGATACAAAGAGGTAAATTGTTTCAAAGTATCATCAATATTTGTACTTAGCAGATTAGTTACATGTTCCTTTGTCGCCTGAAAGATTTCCTTAAAAGCTTCTTTATGTTCATTTTTAAGATTGCTCCAATTGCACACATTTTCTTTCTCAGACTGATGTTAACCGTCACCAGTTGCCTGTTACTGGCACTTTCAGGAAGCAGTACAATGGAAAGTGTGAAGAGAAATTTTGTTCCTTCACTCTAAAATTGTCACAAAATCGAATACATTTGTAGAAAATAAAATGTAATCCACTAAACTTTTCCCATTACAAGTTATGCATGTAAATTTTTTCACTGGCCATCTCTGTTACTGCTCAGTAATGTAAAAGCATTGTTTCCATAATCAATATCATTTCCAAATACAAATTGCAAAGGATCATCTGGTATAAAGTCATAATTGTTTCATGTGTGCATTAAAATTCTCTGCTAGTAGCAAACTTAATCTGGATACAGAGTTTTTATCAAATCTCTCTCTTTACACGAAAAGGTAATCCAATTTTCCTATGGGTCACTATAAGTGATCCTTGTGGTGAGACATATGCATATTTAAGAATGATGTACATACTTTGTTCGGAAGTAAATGGGAAATGTAATACTATGCAATCTTAAAATATTCAAAGATTCTTTTCACAACCCTGCTTTGTACATATATTTTGCTAAAAAAGACAGACATTCCCCCAGAGTTATTTCCTTTTCCTTCCTTCCTTCTCACTTTGCTAAAGTTAGCATAACCCAAAAGAAAATCGTCAAAATTACTTTCATATAACCCTAGTACAGAATCATATTTGTTACAAAAACTTTTATTTAGACATTCTTCAGTATTCAAACGTAAAAACTTTAGATAAGATGATTTATTGAGTTTAAACAAAATTTGTCTTGTCGAACCTTGGCTGCTATTCTTGGCATATATACCCATGTGTAAATAAAGAACCACCTACATTATAATCACCTGAGTAGTCTTTGCTATTATTAGCCTGTGGATTTTTTCCTTCCACTGTCTAAGTCTTCAGTTATGAGCCATGCATTCAGAGACATCTGGTTGCAATTTTGCTCACTTCATTCATGCTCCAGCCCTACATACATGTGCTGTTCCCAAAGTAAGCTTATTATATAACTCCAAATTCACCTTCACGTTTGTGTTCAGTCTTGTAGTCATATAAGGCTTTTCTCAATTCTTCGACAAGCTTGGTGAGATCTGTTACGTGATACCTACTATTCCAGCGTAGCTTTTTCTGGCTGTAACAAGTACATATTCTTTGTCTTTGTACCAGTTGAACTTAATGATAATAGGGCATGCAAGCACATTACATTCACCATGGCCGATATAAAAACTAGCAATTTAGTGTGCTCTCGAAAAAAAATTGATGTGGGCCAGGACAATAAAAAATGTTGATATGAAACAAAAATTGGCAAAAAACTGTGCCAATCAACGCACTTATGGGATGAACATATTCCTTTTCAAGTGCAACAAGCCACAAGAGACAATTACACAAATGAACTGAGAACAAAACACAAAATTGTAATTACCTAACAGAATTTACATGTAGCAACATTCATTCCCTGTTGAAACTTGCTTGTTTTATTTAATGTTTTACTGGGGGCCCCGAGTGGCCGAGTGGTCTAAAGCGCTCACCGTTATGGATCATTGCCATCTCACCTCTGTCTGCGTGGGTTTGAGTCTCGGGCTCGGCCAATGTGGGTATGTGAGATAGCTTGCCAGTAGCTTCTCGCGGGTCGTGGTTCTTTCCGGGTTTTCCCAGGTTCTTCCTCCACCATTTATACTGGCCGCCATGTATAGCCTATCTTGTGCTGAAAAATGGCATTAAACCCTATAACAACAACATGTTTTACTGTATAGTTTGTCAATATCAGTATGAAACATCATGTAAATTCTGCATAGTACTGTAATTATGTTTAAAGTTTTGTTCTCGTTTCATTTGTGTATTCGTGTTTTGTGCTTCCCTACCATCAAGAGGAATAAGTACATTCTAAAAGCATTTGGGCTATTTTCACACCATTCTGGCACACTATATATATATATCTATATATATATATATATATATATATATATACATGTTTCAGACATGATCATTTTAGTAGCTATCGATAGCAAAGAATGTCCAATTCATGTCTGCATTAACTCCATTACATTTTTTAAAATGAAAACATAATCCCATTGTTGCATATGTATTCTTATGCAGTTCTCTTCAATCATAAGAACACAATGTGTGTTTGTGTGTGTGTTGGATTTTTAATGCAGCTTTAACAACTGTCCAGTCACATCACTTCGACGTCTCCAATGTGGCACTTTTTAGTGATGTCCAGCACTGAAGCATCTTGCTGCAAACATGTAACATCATGTCCCACCCAGTCACATTATCCTGACACCAGACCGACCAGTCCCAACACTAACCTTTTAATGCCGAGCGCCAAGCGAGGCAGTGGCTAGTACTATTTTTATAAGTCTTTAGTATGACTCCCACATTCAAGGCAGAAGCTCTAAACACTTAGGACACTGGAGCACTCTATTCCAGGTACATTGTAGATTGAGAAGCAGATCTAATAAGATGGACATCCCTTGAATAGTAACTGATAATCTGGCCTGCTTTTCTTTACCCTGTATGTCGTCCCTACATGGCCTGGGGTTCAATTCAATTGATCCACTAATGACTAGTAAAACATTAAAAACAGCAAACATTTCAAAGTCACACTTAACTGCTCCTCTCTTTAGTTGCATCATTTTCCTTCTCAATGGTTGAGTGAAGTGTCCTATTTGTATTCTCAGTACTTCAATGCCAACTACCATGTTTTTAATAAAATTCTTCACTAAACAAACACTGCTTAGCTTTTGATCACTAGTTGGTACTTCCACTTTCATCCTCTTAGTTTTAAGAAGTCGTTTGAAAATTTAACTTTTGATTTTTCTTTTCTGCAGTGGTGGCCAAATTTGATGGTAGTCGGGCATCATTTGTATAAAGTTTAAAGGCATTCATGATTTCTATCAAATTTAATCATGGTCTGTTGAGATGACATAGAAAGGTTTATCTATTTTTGGTCATGGCAGTGTAATGCAAATTTTTCAAGCAGTTTTTGAGAAATTGTAACCAACAAATGTGAACAGGTAATACAGCAATAAAGGGCCAAACCATATAATGAATTTGTCTTGCAGCCAGGTTTTGCTACAAACTAAAGTTGTCTGTCAAAAACTAAAGAAAATTGTCATGCCACAATGGAGAAGATGAATGTCGTGATGCCAAGCACTTGAGAAATTGTTTTCATTATGAATTGCAAACAGTGTCAAGGCATATTCTCATCAAATGGAGAGTGATCATTGACTTTACATCAATATTCATTATCATAATGGCAAGAAATAATTACATTAATCTTTTCATTTTCAAAAGAAGTTTATTGATGTAATATGCATTTTAAATATAGGCTGAAACGTAACTGCATACATACTAAATAATATTTCACATGCATTTCATTGCAAGAAATTAAATCCCAATTTCTAAGATTCCGAACAGCTATACAGATTCTAAATTATTTACAAGTAAATGGTCCCCTTGAACAGATGAAGACACTATTCCATGTGACTTTTTTTTCTCGGGTCAGTTGGAAGATCCCAATTACAAACTTACTCTATTTATTAGTAGGTATCCATAGTGTTGCAAGTACAGATAAAATGAAAACTGAAGTTTAGAACTTTTGTTAAGTAGGTCTGTGTACTGTTTGGTTTAATGGCATGTACATGGTACATGTGTTTGCAAATCCCTTTGATCATGACGTAGATATGCAATGACCAATATATTATGTTCTGTGTGAATCTATAGTACAAGTCATACAGCTCTGTATGCACTCTTAGTCACTTTTTGCAGTTACATGTGTCATTTTGGAGAATTTGACAGCACACAGCTTTAAATGGCATTTATTCACTTTATTTCGTGCCCTGTCCATCAAAATTCCATTGAAGATTATTGTATAAATTCCTTGAAAATGCTTAACAGCAAAGTCAATGATAACATACTTTGACATTTTTAGGCACAATCAAGTAAGCAGGGTGATCTTGTTTAAAATTTATGTCGGTGAATGCACTTAAATCACCCATGTGATTTGTACTACAGTAGGTCTACTAACTGTCAATTATTTAAATCCATCATATTTAACAGGTTTTTTAAAAAGCAAGTTTAGGTTAAAGGTCATCTCCCTCGTGCTACATTATAGGCAACAGAACAACTTGTAACAAACCATATGTACAAATGAGGTTGCAGGTTGACAAGAAAATACAAACAAAAAAATCAATAATCTTTTGCACTATATAGAAATATCTTCCTTTGCAATGTTGGTCAGTGCTTAAAACATAAACTTGTGACAGCAAACAATACAGCTACAGAAAAGGTTTCTGTTCTTTGCTAAAATTTTAATCCTACTCCATTCCGAAAATGTTTATTTGTAACTTTCTGAGCTGCCACAGGTCAAGTTGGAAAGCAAGCTGGCAAGTTATCACGTGAACATTAGTACATTCTGCATTTTTATTATCAGGACACTTGTGATAATGCCAAAAATTAGATCAATGAGCAAAAGGAAATGACAGTGCTTCTTTCATGTAATGAAATCTATCATCCATAATTTCTGAAATGGAACACTATTTACACATATTAGGCATACATCTAACCATAAAACATCTAAAGGCATTTTTTTTAAATAAACTGCATTGAGGAAAACTACACTTTTATACAATTAAGGCAATATATTCCAGTAAAGTATTTCAATGCAGCATTAACCTGAAATATGGAAATTCTGAAATTATACATATACAGTTTGGAAATCCATACTAATTGTCAACTACAAAACTTGCTGAAAAGGTATCGAACTTCAAAAGCTTATATCAAGCTTGAGTAAATCACAAAATATAAACTAACTTTTCCCAAATTTAGTCATGACCATGATTTTGAAATAATTAGTGAGGACCATGAATGTTTCTTTTTAATTAAGTAAGGACCATGAATTTGTTATTACAGTTTTCAATGCAATGCAATAAAAAATTGGAGAATTCCATCATTAATTTGAAATCAATTTTGTAACAAATAAAAATCAATGACTAAATTTTGTAAAAGATAAAAAATGCTAAAATATTATAATTCAGAGTACATTTATTTCATTCAAAACAAGATCATGTTCTAAAAACATCAATATTACCCGAAAAACTACCAAAGCCATTACACAGAAACAAAATGGGAGGATAGAGTGGATAACTGGTATATGAACAAAAAGTCGACCATAAACACTCTAATAATGATTTCACTTTATCTGTATGGTACTAATTTTTGTGGATTTCACAGATGCTTAAAACCAATGAATTATTTAAGACCCAAATCTCTTCCAGAAGAGACGACAAACACTGATATCCCCCAAGCCCAAAATCAAAGATTCGAGAATACTGTAAGCTTGGAGAGTGAAAATGATCCTAATTTACACAAGATCAGCTGGAAGTACACAACTCCTGAGCTACTACTATTCATGGTCCTCATTTACACAAGATCAGATGGAAGAACATAACACCTAAGCTATTGCTATTCATGGTTCTTTTTACAATCATAAGAATACGGCTCTAAAAAATGTTTAATATTTTTTAAACTTTTTGTCATTAAAGAATTGATAGTAAGATTTGAAACATTATTTGAGTAATAACTGCAGTTTCCTTTTTAAAGCATTTTTAACTAATCTCTTCAATATCATCCAGGGAAATGATATCCCAGGGAGATAACTACTATCAGGTCTAATCAGTTACCTACATGTGAGAGGCCTCCCTTGACAAAATTTACTTGAAAGGCAAGTCGATCTCTACTTTGTCACTAATTTAGTAAGACCATGGATTTTTTTTCACTTTTTTAAGTAATACAAACTTTGTGACAAAGAATGGGCACAATGCCAGTAGGCACATAGTGTTTGAAATCGCTCCAAGCAAAAAAATTAATTTATAGTATTTTGTGCAAAAAAGCAATTCAATCTTCTTACCACATGGTTCAAGTAGCAAGGTTGTACTTTATATTCCTGGTTGGTTACCAATTCATATCAAATTTGTTCAAAATCAGATGAAAATCTGAAAAATTGTTTTTTTTTACAATCGATTTATTATATACCAGTACATAACATAGGCATTAATATGAAAAGCAAATTAACAGAAACTTTTGTAAATGGAAAAATGAAAATTGTAAATGATCAATATATTTACAAATTCAGCACTACAAATTATTTAAAAAAAATATACAACTGTCTGGGCACTGTTTTAACAATTTAACGAATTTTTATGCAGAAATTCTGAAAATCAAGCCTGAAGGTACTGTCAAAATCACTAGCACAAGTTTGAAATTACAACAAACACTATTTAATTCGCCTGATGTGGCTACTCAATACTGAAAGCTGAACATTATTTACCCAATGTGAACAAATTAAAAATAACATTTTAAAGTCGATTTTCGAAACAGTATAATTAAAATTAATATACTGATGTGACAAAAATGGTTTTAATGTTAATGTAGTATGGAAATGAAGCCTTTTTTTCTGAAAAATTTAAACATTCTGAATGCAACAAAAATGCACTTATATAGAGGCAATAGATAAAACAGTGTGATAACAAAATCTGAGAGTACATGTTCCTTTCATTCATTCATTCTTTAGTCAATATTAACACAGTACGACTGAAATGTATTGGTGCTCAACACAAAATCACGGTCGGTATTCTACAATTCAACCAATGCGCACTGGTGCATTAATGACTTGGGATTTTGCACTTAAACAAGTTCTGTGAAGCTAACAAGTACCAACTCACCAATAGCCAATGACTTCCTAAATGCATTTTTTCACAATAGTTTCCCCTCTCCATACAAATGATAGCAGGGACCAAAATGATTAATGCTCTCTGCTGAGCAAGTAGTATGCCCAAAGTTTCGAAAGGCAATTTCTCAGTTTAATTGTAGGTACCTAAATGGTACCAAAGGAATGCAGCATAAACTGTTTTTAAATTTCACTATCAGATGATGGTGAATCCTTGAAATTATACTTTCATTTATATAACTCAAAATGGACACCATAGATTTTGACTTTATAAAAGGGAAATACCTCTTCAAAAAATATTTATTAGCTCTGTAAATCCTCTAATGTGCAAATCACACATTAGCTATTGCACATCAAGAACCATCACACATATAAAACAATTTATTTATATTCTGAATTTCAAACTATTCTATGCTTACAATCAAAATCTGATAACTAAATTTTATAGAGATTAATAAGGAATCTAAATAAACCAGCTCCATCTGGCACATGAGAAAGGTTGGCATGAGGGTGAATAGAAGAAAGGTAAAGAGCGTTAAAACTACTGATCAAATAAATTATACCTTATTTCTTAGTTTTACATGTGAAGAAAAAAAAGAAAACCCAAACAAGGTACTTAATTCAAATGCTCATTCATGCAGTTTTAGGTCCAAATTGTTTTGTAAAATATTTATCAACTCCTTCATTTTGAAAGATAACATACTTTTATATAAACGGATATATAACTTTTCTGAACTTTTCTATATCTGTTGTTGCACAGAAAAGATGGAGCAGTTTCATTTTGCATAATAACAGAATAAATATTCAATGTGAATTATTCAGAGATTGAAAAAATGAATCTGGAGATTTGTTCCTATCTTTGTCAAATCAATCTGTATTATTATACCATAGCATAATCTTGCTGTATGATTACAGATTAAAACTTAACACCTGCAGAGAACTTAATGCACTGAGTTTCAATAAATTTACCATCAATGACTTGTATTGCTAAAAACCGTCTTTCTCAAGTGGCTCAGTTATGTTCCTTGTTTTGAAATCCATATATGGGTTGAAAAAAAATCCCTTTCTTCATAGCTTCTGTAAATAAATTAAGATCAAAATTCAAACATAATGATACCACTGCTAGAAATACGCAGAAACTAATGGAAGATAATTTTCCAAACAGAAAAGAAACCCCATTCACTAAGAAGACAGCAATGTCCCCACAATCTTACATGTATATGATTTTGCATGTCCACTGAGAAAGCTGTGTGGGATACAATACCAGTATATCTCACAACAGAGTACTAGATGACATGAAACTGACACCTCACCTTTGACTCCAAGGATGTCAGCAGCGTTGTTATTATTTTACAGTATATTCTCCATTTTGATTTTGACAAAAGTACTTGACATGAGAATGAAAGAAAAAAGATCAAATGTATTTATATAAGATAGGAAAATCCCGTCCTCATGGTCAGAATTTGTGGACAGGAATGAGGTTTTTCCAAGATTCTGACCCTAAGATTTGATTTTCCTACTGCACACCCATCAGTGTAACAGATTATAATCAGAACTATTCATAAGCAATGGCATAGGATAGGAAAATTTCACCTGAGGGTCAGAACTGTGCATCAGATATGAGGCTTTGTCAAAATTATGATCAGAACTGTGCATCAGATTCAAGGCTTTGTCAAAATTATGATCCTGTGGCTGGAATTTTTCCATCCAACACCAACATAAAATGAAGGATTATTTTGCTCACATTCCTACCAGAAAAATTGGGGTCAAAGTAAAAATGACAAACTGAATACTGATGCAAGTTTAAAACCATAAAACAGCCAATGAAAATTTCCTCACCTTGTAAAATAGTGTATAAAATTTTAGATTTACACAGAGAAATTTAATGTAAGCTTTAAATGATGCTGAAACACTATTGGCTTTCAAAGAACAATGGTTCAAACCTTCAAAGTAATGGAAATACATACTGTCCAAACTGTGTGCTGAAGGCAGCTATAATGACAGAAATGTGCAATGGTCAAAAAAATGAAATCCACTCTTACAACTAAAATTAAGTGAGTCAGACAAAATGTTATATTCCTTCATTCAACTTTGATCTATAACTTATTTTCCTTTCATAAACAATAATGAAAAGAGGAATCTGAAAAAAATTACAATTAAAACCAACCTTTTTCTATTTAAAACTGGACTGCAGAATCTGTACATGTAGCTAGGTTAATAAATGCCAAAATCCTTTTTGAAGGACAATAACATTTCAACTGCCACATATCTGAGTATGTAAATGTGTTGGAATGAATATTTATCTTTATCACTGTAAAAGGTCATATAATGAAAGACTGCAACCATGTGATGAAAGACACAACTATTTCCCATCGCTGACCTACCATGGTAAATATGATCATACACACGTAGGAATGTGAGAATTTATTAATCTTTAAAGTATTTGTAACCCTGATGTAAAATTCTTTGGATCAACATATCATTATTTATTGTTAAATCTATCAACTCTATAAAACGTTTTATAAGTTCTTTGCAGGTTTATTGTATATCAAGGTAGATACATAGTACAGTACAGTGTTTGGAAGAATAAGGTACCACAAAAATAATGAACAAATAACATAACAGTTGTACATAGCTCTTAGCTCACAGTTCTGTAACTGTTGAACACAAAATACCATATGTTTGTACAAGCTTGCAAAGCATGATCGTCATGACATGCATGGAATGGCTTATAGCCTTAGAGAGGAACTTTTTCTTCTGGTAGCTTGCTGGTCATCTCTTTGTCTTTTGAAGCAGCATCATTTCCAGAATTCATTCGATTGGTTTCACTCTGCAAGGCCTCCTCAAAACTGGTCTCTGACTTGCTTCCAGTCACTTTGGCCTACAGAAATGGAAAATAAGGTAAAACAATAAATAGAAATATATCACTCCATATCTACTCCATGTCAATTATATTTGAGCCTCTTTAAATTTGTGAATATCAGTAGTCAGCATTTCTGTGACAAAACTTTCCCAACTTATTTGCCAGCAATACGTATTTTGCATGATAGTAACAGAAAATAAATCCCATTTTTTTTCACTACACTAGTTGTATTAGTGATGGGTGTAGTAATAGAAAATACCTTAGTAAATTGTTCCAATGCAAGGGGTCATAATTCCTTTAAATGATGTTGTGGAATACTGGGAACTGAACTTATTCAAGTCTAATCAATGTAAAAGTGCATGCCAAGTTTGGTTGAAAGTCAACAATCTTTGGTTTAGTAATGCTGCAGAAGCCCAAGTCAGGAGGATGGGCAACTGGGGGCCACAATTCTTCTAAAAGATAAAATGGAATGCTGGAAATTAAAGATATTCAAGGTCTCATCAGTATAAAATTATATGCCAGATTTGGTCAAACTTACACAATTAGATGGACAATCAGAGGGGATAAGACATTCAAGGTCCCATCAATATAAAAATTGCAAAATCAGGTTCAGATTAAACAATCCTTGGAACTGCTTTAAAATAAATGTCATGGAATTCTTGTAAAATAAATGATGTCATGGAATGCTGAAAATCAAAGTCATTCAAGATCTCATTAATTTGAAGCTGCATGCCAATTGTCATTCATATTCAACAATAATTGGTGAAGTTAAGCTATGAAAATAAGGCTCTCAGTGGCCCTAACTCCTCCAAATAATAACCCTGAAAAGCCTAAACTCCTACTCTTTCAGAATGATGACTTTAAATGGCCAAAAGTAAACTTTTTCAGGATCATGACTTTGAAAGGCCAAAAGTAAACTTTCAGAATGATGACTTTAAATGGCCAAAAGTAAACTCTTTCAGGATGATGACTTTGAAAGGCCAAAAGTAAACTCTTTCAGAATGATGACTTTAAATGGCCAAAAGTAAACTCTTTCAGGATCATGACTTTGAAAGGCCAACAGTAAACTCTTTCAGAATGATGACTTTAAATGGCCAAAAGTAAACTCTTTCAAAATGATAACTTTGAAAGGCCAAAAGTAAACTCTTTCAGGATCATGACTTTGAAAGGCCAAAAGTAAACTCTTTCAGGATCATGACTCTGAAAGGCCAAAAGTAAACTCTTTCAGGATCATGACTCTGAAAGGCCAAAAGTCCAACTCTTTCAGGATCATGACTTAAAAAGGCCTAAAGTCCAACTCTTTCAGAATGATGACTTAAAAAAGGCCTAAAGTCCAACTCTTTCAGGATGATGACTTCAAAAGGCCTAAAGTCCAACTCTTTCTGGATGATGACTTAAAAAAGGCCTAAAGTCCAACTCTTTCAGGATGATGACTTTAAAAGGCCAAAAGTAAACTCTTTCAGGATTATGGCTTTGAAAGGCCAAAAGTAAACTCTTTCAGGATGATGACTTTAAAAGGCCAAAAGTAAACTCTTTCAGGATTATGGCTTTGAAAGGCCTTAAGTAACTCTTTCAGATAAAGTCCTTGGAAGACCTAAAGTAAACTCTTTAAGATCTCATCAATAAAAAGCAGCACACACAATTCGGTCAAAATCTAACAATCACCAGTAAGGTTTCCTTGCAGAAACCAATGGCCAGACAGACAGGTGTGCAATGTGATTACTGACTTTGCTGAGAGTGTCTCTAATTAGTGTTCTGCTAAAATTCTATGTCAAAATGCTGTGGTTAATAATGCTGGACAATGTTTCTGGTAATTAAGAATCTTACTGATGATTTTATTAATAAATCTGTGCACCAATAATAAGCTCAGTTTCTCAACAGCAATCAGTTAAAAAACAATCTTTGGAAAATTTTATCACATTCAACCCATATGACAAAACTGCAATGATACTGAAAAATGTTTCAGTTAAATGTCCTTAAAAACATGTATATATAAAATCACAAATCAATCTGCTGAATGATGTAAGTTTTTGAAAATGTACCAGTAGCATTGCCTCCATCAAAGCATACCAGTAGCATTGCCTCTCTGAACACATGCCAGCAGCATTGTCTTTTTATAAAGACTGGTTCAGCTGAATATGGTACTGAGACATTTGCAATGACCTGTATATCGCCACTGCAAAACTATTTAAGTCATACAATGCTGTAGCTGCCAGAAATAGGATACCTATATCTCACCTTGTTGCTTCAATGAAGGTGGGACATAAAGTAATCAAAACACTGATCAAAGTACTTTCTGTAAAAACATAATAAATCACTAAATTTATTTCAATAATGTACGTCTTTCAGTTAGCAATCAACTCAGCAGAACTAAAAAAAAAACAAAAACCACACAATACATGTAATGAAGAAAATGCCTTATACAAATTAGCTACTGAAATTTTATTGGTGTCAGAAATGATCCATGCAGTTTATACAGTAATAAAACTGATACATCTTAAATTACAGAACTAATGCACTAGAAGAGCTCCTATATACATGTACATTGTCTATGACAATTAACATTTTACAACAATATCTGACAATGGCTTCAATTTATTGGCAGTGGCTTCCAGATTCCAAGAATTTTACTCTACCAAGGTGATCTTGAACCTTTTTAAGCAAGAAGCTGAAGCCCAAATTGGAATACAGGGTTTGATTCTACATCAATGAAATTCAGCATGCTGATCAAGGAAATGAAATAAGAAAATCCAGAAAGGTCTAACTTTATTCTACAGATATTTACAAACATTTCTGACCTTGATCATGAGCTATGTATTCAACAAGTTTTGAAAATAATGATCATGGACTGAGAAATTACACAGTATTTCTCTGATTACAAGATCAGGGAAACAGTCAAACAAATTTGTCAACAAGTTTGTGGTCAGCTTATTATCAGACAAAGATATCCTTTTTAAAAACAGGGTAGGTTCATATCTCTAATCTTCTATATTTGGTCTTGTATATTTTTTTCCCACTGGTGAAGAAAGATAGCAACTTGGGTAATCTGCACTTGGAATTGAGGAACAAAGCACGTAATTCAAAGAAATCCTAATTCTTTCCAAGCTGAAATCACAAAAATTCAGGATTGTGACTGGCTACAATCTTAACCTAGCAGATATACTGAACATAATTCAACTAGAATGAATCTGTGTTCAAAACTCGCTAAAATCCAATTCTGTTACTGAGGTTCTTCCACAAAATTAGCTAAATAAACATGATATCACAGCCTTTCATGAAGCCCTATAAATCTGCAAAAGTCCCCTGAAGGGACTGATGGTCTACTGTCCAAAAAGAATGTCCAGAAAATCAAGAGAAGTCCACATCTTCATTTTAATTGCTGAGTGGTGAAACCATTTCTGATATTCTTGAGCAACTTAGCTGCTGTCATACTGGATGCAAGATCAGCACCATTTTCATTTATGACAAGCTGGACACAGTTTCAAGATTTCTGGTGAGAACCCCATGCCAATATGACCATCTACTCTGGGGACTCTGTGGCAAGATTTTAAATCTGTTAATTGCGGTAGCCATATAGATATGTCTGTGAGCAACATTTTCCTTTAGGAAAAACAAGACATCATAAGAAGTTGTTTGGTGAAAACTTTGTATCAAATAACATGATTTTCAAGACGGCCACCATGGTGGCCATATTTGCTGTCAGATTGACATCTTTATCATTGAGGACCAACAAAACACAATAAAAAATCTTCTGGTGAAAACCCATGTCAATATGACTTTCCAGCTTGGAGAAGTAGTGACAAGATTTTCAAGATGACTGCCATATTTGAGGTCATATAGACACCATTTTCATTCAAAACCAGACAGACAGATATCATGTCTTCTGGTGAAACCCCACGCCAATATGACTGTTCATTTAACAAGATTTTGAAGACTTGTCATGGTGACCATACTGGACTTAGGTCAGCACCATTTTCATTGATGACCAACTAGATGATAAAAAGTTGTATGGTGAAAACCCAATGTTGATATGACTTTCTATCGGGGAGGATTAGGGACAAAATGTCCAAGATGCCCAATGTAGCAGCCACACAGATAGGCACACTTTGTATTCAAGACCATTCAGACTCCTTAAGAAGTCTTCTTGTAAAAACCCCATGCAGATGACTTTCCACTTGTGTGTGTGTGTGTGTGACAACAACAAGGTTTCAAATCATAACAAGTCTTCAAGTGAAATCTCCCTAACGCAAAATAACCATCCATTCAGGTGGAGTAACTGTAACAAGATTTTCCAGATGGCCACTTTGGAGACCTTACTGTATGTCCAACTTGCCCCATTTTAATTGAGGACAAAGATTTTCATGATGACTACAGTGTCAGCCATACTGGACATCATATTAGCACAAATAATACTAACTAGGCATCATAAGAACTGCCCCCATTGTGGTGTAGTGATAACAGAAGTTTCAATATGGCTGCTGTGACAGTCATATCAGATGTCTGAGTAGCACTGTTTTAACTTAGGACAATCTAGACATTATAAGAACTATGTAAAGTTGCATGGCAATCCTCTAAGTAATTTAGTTGAAATAGCAATAACAAACTTGTGCTACAAGTAATGGAAGGAAGGATGTAGGATAACTGACAGACAGACAACAAACAACAAATAACAGACCATCACATAAGCTCTTTTGGTCAATGACCAGTAGAGATAATAAAAAATAACAACAAAGTTACAACATCTAGTGCTGGTAATTTTGACATGTCAGAACAGACCACAATATTTTCTGTGTAGTCTTTGGCATATCAAAGTTTTGTAAACTTTTTATCAGAAGATAATTTAGGCCCATGATTTCATTCTGAAACTTTTCTGCCTAACAACAAGCTGGTCATGGCCTGTATGTCTGAGTCTGTCACAGAGCTATATTCCATATTCAAAGAGGGCAGAGCAAAATGGTATAAAACAAAACAAAAGTAACATTTGAACGCTGAGGTTAATTCTGGATATGGATAATCTATAAGATTTTCAAACTAACCAATGTGACAGCCACAGTGGATCTAAGATTGGCACCATTTTCATTTAGGGCACACCAGGCACCATTTAAAGACTTTTGTTGAAACCCCATGTTCATATGTCTATCCATTCAGGTAAATTAATTACAAGATTTTCAATATATTCTTTAAAGCAGTGATGTTTGAGGTCAAGCATGGCACTATTTTCATTCAGAACCAAACAGATATCATAATTAGTCATCTGGTGAAAATCCAATGTCAATAAGACTTTTCATTGAAGAGGAGCAGCAAGAACAAGATTTTCATGATGGCTGCTGGATGTCAGATCAACACCATTGTCATTCATGACCAGCCGGATATCGTAAGAAGTCTTTAAATAACACCTTAAATGTTGATTAGCTCATCCATTCGACAAGCTGTGATATTAGTTTCAAGATGGCTGCTGTGGTGGCAATACTGGACACCATATTGGAACCATATTTATTTAGGACCATCTAGACATCAAAAGAATTCTTCTAGCAAATATCATATGTTGATAAGCCTATTCATTCAGAAGGAGTGGCAAATAACAAGATTTTCAAGATGGCTGCTATTGCAGCCATACCAGATATCTCAGCAGCATAATTTTCATTTAGGACCAACTACACCCTGAGATAAATGTGTGTGAAGTTTCATTACTATTAGCCAAGAACTTAGGTGTGCAATAAAAAAAGAACTTGCACTAATGAATGGATAGACGTCAAAGATGGACGTCAGACAACCAACAACTGACTATCATATAAGCTCTTCTTGTCTACGACCAGTAGAGCTAGGAAATCAAAAGTCTAAAACCCCATACTGAAAAAGATTTCAATCTGTCACTTGGATTTTAGTAAATGCTTTATGGCAATACATCTTCTTCCTAACACTTTTCTGAAACTTTTAAATAATTAAGTTTAAACTTAAAACCATAAACTTTAATTTGCAAGGATATGGACAGATTAAATCAACAAAGTCATAAATTTTAATTAAATTAGCTGGGAAGAAATTCAGTAATTTTAATGCTCTAAGACCTGCAAACTTTCCGAGTTTTCTGATCTGACATGTCAAACAGCATGTGCTCATTTAGTATCATTTCAGATTGAGTTGGTTCCCTCTAATAGCTGTTCTACATATCAAAATACATGTACCAAAAAATGACATAAATATACTGTTTTAATGTTATGTAATATAGAAACAAGAAGCTGGTCATGGCCTGCATATCAAGCCTGGTGGTATAAAATGATCTTGAAATAAAAGGAAATGAGAAATGAAAAAAATCACCCTAGGTTTGGATGGACACACAGATGGACACACACTGATGCCAAAGTGATAACTATGAAAAGCTTTTGTCAAAATAGGCTCAAAGTTTATGAATCTGGTACACGTCTCACTTAAAGATGAGCTTATAAACCAGCCATGTTCGTGGAATTCATGTGTTCAGTGTAAACCAAACAACTGTTAATGTGCCTTAGAGCAAGTTAATCGATCACACACTCCAGTCAATCCAGCTGTAAGCAGGTATTCATCTACTAGGGAAATGGGATTAACCAACAGTGGACTATTCTCCTATATAGAGTTAGTCATGTAGGGAACCAAGATAAAACCCAGTGGCCACCAGTGGGCTAGGCCGACCATTAACCTTGACAAGTACATGTCATTAACATGCAAGCTGAAGTTTTACCAAGTTCAAATGCAAGTGAAAAATTCATGATAGAGAAATCATGCATGGCAAAGGCATAATGACAAAGGCATTCCAAATGTATTTTGAAGACATTTCACTATACTATTCTGCTGTTTCATCCAAACCACTCATTTTCATAATGTGCTCGTATAAAATCAATTTACAGAACTTGCTAAATAATTTCAAAATGTTGCTCACCAAGATTGAAAAAGAAATTATTTCATGAATTTAAAAATAACATCTGAAATGAGCATCTGTGTAAAATCCTCTAAATAATAAAGTTCAGGTTTGAATCTTATAGATTTCAGAATCACCTGTAGATTTAATTTTGGAAAACAATTTTTGGAGAAAAATATGCTTCTTTAATAATACTAATCAAATCATAACTTGTTTAGAGAACATCCACCACTTACAACATCAGCCCTCCCAAGCCCCACTACTACAAAAAATGTGTTACGCATGTCTTTTCACTTCCTTTAGCAATAAAAGTGCTGAAACATAATCTGCCTGCCAAGTTGAAGTCAGAAAAGAGTGGTCTCCCCTAGGAGAGTATTTGATGCCATATCCCACCATTCATCAGTTACTACTGGAGCAGAATTGCATGCTCTTACTGGGATGCAGCTGTGGTAATTTACTAGGAGAAAATGCCTGTATCATGATCAGATTAGTATTATTAAAGAAACATATTTTACTCTAAATATTGGTTTCTTTATCAAATACATTACCCAATCAAAATACATTGGATAGAAAGTAATAGGTAGATAAGTTACATCCCCTTACTTCAAAGTTCAACCTGGTTTTGGTTTCCTAACAAATGTGAAGCAGAGTCGAGACTCAAGTACAATACAGATTTGTATTAGCTCAGGCAATTAATGGAGGTAGTCTTGAGAAAAAAATTGTTTTTGCAAATCCAGCAGATGAAGTGTAACCCACATCATTACAAAGCTGCTGGGGGCCCCAAGTGGCCAAGTGGTCTAAAGCACTGACCATTATGGATCATTGTCATCTCACCTGTCTGCATGGGTTTGGGGCTCGGGTTCAGCCAAAGTGGGTATGTGAGAAAGCATGCCAGTAGCTTCTCGTTGGTCGTTGATTCTTTCCAGGGTTTTCCCAGGTTCTTCCTCCACCATTTATACTGGCCGCCATGTATAGCCTATCTTGTGTTGAAAATGGCATTAAACCCTACATCAACAACAACAACAAAGCTGCTGAGTGACCTTAGAATGTAGCCTGAGGCACTGTTGATATAAGTCACACACGGGTTAAATGGAGCTCTTTGGGATGAAATGTCTCCAAGATAAAAGCTGGAGAATGTCATATCAGACATCCATCCCATGGCTTTAGAGATTTGATTTGTGCAGTCTTGCTTGAATGCTATGCAAGAATGACTGCCCCTTCTTCATGCAACAATATGAATAGGAAATCCATAAAGACTTTGGTTACCTCCTTGTAAGCTGAACATGTAAATGCGTTCCTAAAATTTGAGTGGTAAGAACAAACTCTTCTGATTGGCTCTGTATACTTCAGGAACCACTTCAATGCCCTAACAGGGTCCTGATGATATCATAAGCAAGAAGGATCCAAAAGACCAGTTTCATGACACAAAACATTTCCCATGAGCAGGGTCTGATCTCGGCGCCAAAATCAGGTGCCTTTATAGTGAAGCCAGGGCTAAAGATAGTGCAGGCTGATCAAAAAGATCTGAATTTAAATGATTCTGCCTGCTGAATCTAGAGCAACTAGGAAGCAGGTCTTATATAAATGAATGATTAAGCAGCATTCTCAACAGTGGTGCAAAGGATGCCTTGGTCAACAAAGTCAGAACACATGGTAAGTTCCATTTTAGACAAAAGACCATGGCCTTAGGTGAGATAAGTTGAAATTGGCTGGAAGAGCAGAAAGATTTTGCACAGGCCTATATCCTCCATTACATGATGGCAAAATGAGTCTGAAATTGTGGGGTGTCGGAAAAGGATGACATAAGCCTTGTGAAAAAGATGCTGTTGAGAAGAGAAACTGGGTTTAAACTGGTCCATACTTTTTTGTGTCCTGTCATAACTTTCTCTGGGAAACTGGACATTAGCCAAGAAGGTTTGGAGGAGAGTTTACCCATCAGGTTCTTCCTACTTCTCTGGTCCATCTTGGTAAATAAAGGATGGGCTCTGGGACACTGGTGTGCAAGGTTTAACTCTCTGATGGCCCATTTCCTGTCCTTCTCTATGCGGCACTGGAACAGGATGTTGGAAGACAATATCTGAGCTTGACCTTGTGGTTCTTTTTCTTGGCAGCACGGATGTGGATATAAATGCATCTCTCTATAAGTTAATGTACATGGTAGCAGCTATGGATTTTGAGATCAAATGCTGAGCTGCCCCGTTTGAGTACATGCAACATGAGTGACACCAACTTGCAAGAGTGTGAGCTGGCAGTGGCCTTACTGAGTGATGTAGTCATCAAGACTGTTGTGTATGGAATCAACAGCTATGATGTTGCAAACATTTATTATGTGAAAACAAAATTATTCCTGGTACATACATAGACAGGATTGTTTCAACATTTCCAGACCTGCAATACGTCAGTGGCTGGGAGTGTACACTTTGCAGAAGGCTGGACTGAAATTAGAAGTTAATGCTGAACAAAGGCCTGTTGATGTTTAAAAACTTGACCAAAGTGTCGTAGCTATTTGCATGTAGGCTGGTTATTCATGGACGATAGATCCATGGATGTGGGAAGTTTTTAAGAGACTATATATGAAGCAGAAGGTGAAGAGAACGCTGGAGTCAGAAGCCAGAAATGGATGAATGGAAGGCCAAATCTTTCCTGAATACTGTTTATTTAAGAGAAGATAAGGCTTATGAGTGTACAGCTTTTAAATCACGGGTGTGTTAAAAAAAAAAAGAGAGGACAATTAAGATTAGCTTATCATATACATCAATTGTTTTTTGAAGAATATCCTCCTCCAAGAAGATGGAGTGAAATTCAGTAAGAAAAACAATGGAGTATATTAAGGATCACTCAACTTGTTAAAAGCCACTTCTGTCTCGACAAGCAGATGATGTCCAAGTTTTTTATTGCTGAAACAAGCCAAAATACAAGGCTAATCTCTTTGTTAGCTCAAGAGGACTGGATTTCTGGGTATTTTCCTAATATATGATTTGGTTATGTATTTGCTTCCACTAAAGCAGCGGTTCCCAAGCTCAGGTCACAACCCAAATCAGGGTGCAGTGATGACAAAATCTGAAACTCTATATTCTTTTATTAATTTATTTCTCTTTCCTTAATCAAAATGAAAGAGAAATCTAAGTCTTGAGAATACTGATGGCTTGCAGGTTTTAGTAATAATAATTTACATAAAATCAGATTAAAAACACAACTCTTTTGATATTACTATTCATTGGCCTTTTCAATATCATATTACTGTTCAAAATAATCCCTACAATATTTTTCAAAATTTTCATTAGATGTCACTAGAGAACTCATATTCAGATTTTCTACATTTATTTATGGAATTGTTGTGATTTGCTTTTAAAAGCATTTTCTACAGTTTGCTTAAAGTATCACCTGCAGTGGAACAATATCTTTGTACCAAAATTTGAGTTACCTCCCTTGATACATAAAAAAAAATTCTCCGAAAGGCCAGTGGCTCTATATTTTTTAACAAACTTTAGTAACAAGTTTATTACTATTATTAGCAATGCAAACTATTTTGTGAAAGTGAATGGTCTCTATGTCTAAACACATGGAGGGACTGAAATCTCTTCAAGCAGAAAAAATAACTTTCACTATGTCCTAGTGTGTGAATATTTTTGTTAGTCAGTCAGTGTTTGGTCCGTCTGTGAAGGCTCTAAAGAAGATTCACCATACAGCCTGGATGCAAGATCATTTTTAATTAATCTAAGAGGGAACCAAGTCAAAATGGCAATATCATATAAAATACACTTATGCATGATCCTTTGCTGGAAACTCTTCATGTTGTCTGTTCAAAAATTTGATAGCATTCACTATTGCATCATGCATGATGGAGAAACTTAAGAGGAATATTTAAGTCAAATAAATTTCTTTTGGTCATTTCCAGCCAAGATAATAATGTATCAACAATTACTGTGTTATCATTTGGAAAACTCACCAATCGCTCTTTCAAACCCTCAATAGAACGGGATGTCTGCATGTTGGTAGAAGATTGTGATTATTTGCCAGATTAAAATATTTTATGAAGAAAAATGTGATATTAACATGTTTCCCTAGTTTTATTAGCAACACCGAGTCTTCTATTTAAATGCTGGCAGAACACAAATGTAGTAACCTCTTCTCAATGATTAATAAAAACTGGTAACAAACACAGAAAACCATGACAATGGTTCATTTTAAAAATTAAATTTATTTATACGACATTTTACAAAACACAGCTGTCTAATGAACAACCTGTATTTCTTTTTTTCTTTGTTTTTTTTTTTACACATCATATAAAAATTATACATTACTTGGTCTCATTGCAAAACGCATATTATTGGGCACCAGTTTTGTGGATTTGATAATTCTGACAAACCAACAAACAATAATCAGAACAATGACATATTTCTCACAACAACAGAACCAAATCCTCTCATGAATTCAAATTCTATTCAAAATAATTTTTGCAAATCCACAAAAAAATACAAAAACATAAACTGACAATATACAGAATATGGTCTTGAAATTTTAATTCTCTATTAACTTTCTAAACATTTATCATTTTCATTCAAGCTCTGTTATGTAAGGGGTACACCACCTAGTGTGACTTTCATTTTCCCTGGGACTGTCCTGTAGATTAATTAGCCATGGAATATGATGATACAAGAATGAAAATAAAAAGAAAATGACAAGGGTGCAATAATCACCTATTCAAGATCAATTGGTTTTTCTGAACTTTGTGGTTTCACCAAGTTTAAGTCTGCCTTATGTCAAAATATGAAACATAAGAAGTATATGATAAAACTTTGTGCACAACTGACATTTAAAAAAATAAAGCTGAATAAGAAAATTATGTGATTTTTGGTTTTATAAATCACCTATTTGAAGAAAAACGGTTCATAATTTTCTAAAAATGAACAGGTCCAAAAACAATGATTCAAAGGTTTTATAAATCACCTATTTGAAGAAAAACAGTTCGCAATTTTCTAAAAATGAACAGGTCCAAAAACAATGATTCAAAGGTTTTACCAATGCAGGATTATGTTATTATAAAAAAGTGCCCTACAATGAAAACTGGTGTTGTCCACATATTCAAGTACACCTCCCCCATATCTGACCAGCAGAAACTTTATCACAAAATTCTAACATTGCTAATGCCACCTTAGCCACCATAAAATTGATACCTATGTTTCACCATGCTAGTAAAGTGAGGCAAAAATAAGATTTTGGTGAAATGCTGCTTAACTATAATGCTGCATACAAGAAAACTCAAATCAAACTTTAGTGCTTGTTATGACCAATGGTAATTAACAGGGTTCCTGCAGACATAACAAAATTAATTCTCTGACTTTTCAAAAACTTTTCTGGGGCCATTTCATGAAACTCAAGGACCACAAGTACAATTACATTGTCAAGTAAATTAATTGTCAAGTTCTAAACAAGGTTTCTGAATTGGTGCTTGGCAGTCTAAGAAATCAGCAGTTATCAATTTTTTGAACTCCATTGTCAGAAATTCCATGACTTTTCCAAAACTATGCAGTTTTGAGAAATTCCAAGACTTTTCAGAGCCCTTGAAATTTATTTTTTAAATTCCAAAACTTTCCCTGGAAATCAGAACCAGTGAGAACCATGATGTATAAAACTAAAACAAAGGTCCTCTCATGATGCCCCCCTCCACTTCCAGTAAGTACCCTGCCTACTGAAAGTACCTGATGTTCCAGTACAACCAATTTGTATGCTGGTACTCTATCATAAAGTGCTATCAGTTCACTATTTACATTTCACTTTGTTCCATGGTAACATCACAAAGCAATGAATGTGGAAAATTTTAAGCATGAAAAGGAACCTCTACGCCATTTACAGTAGCTTGAAATGCTTCGAGTTATGCTAGTGAAATGAAAATGTTCTGGGATAGACAAAACAAAAACACACAGATGGACACAGCAACAGATATATTCCCCCATTACATAACACGGTGATAAAAAGTGACAATTTATTTTCGTATGCAAAACATTATGGATAAATGATAATGAATGAAAAGTTAGAAAATACTATATATATATATATATATATATATATATATATATATATATATATATATATTTACTTCAAGGACATTTAAACTAATAATGCTTGACAACTGAGACCGAATTGAAAATTTATGTAAAAATTAAACTGTAATTTTATTTACATGCACATATGTATGTACGAAAAAATACAGAGAACAAGAAAAATGGAATATAACTGGCATCATTTATTTTCTCAAAATGGTTATCTACTAGTCACTTATCTGAGATAACAAACACAACAATGATAAAAAGAATGTGGAAAATACACAAAAACTGTTAGCATCAATGAATATTCCACGTATCCATCAAAGTACATAATCATTTGCATTCAGCAAAGAAAAGCTTGATTTAAATAAAACTACAAATACAGGTAATCTCGTAACAGTAAACACAAATTACAAGGGAAATAGATGACAATTATATTAATGTAGCAAGTAACATTGTGGTTTACAAATGTTTAAACTGTCTTTAGAGATAAAGTCTATCATCTTGCATATAGTGACATAATTAGGAAAGTGGTGTATGTGGGGACATAAGTATAACCACAATGGCAGCACCGCAGATCGTAGGGTCACTGGTTTGCACTTTCCTGGCTTGCCTCCATTGTTCTGCTGTGTTGCTGCCATCCCCTATCCACAATGCCACAGAACATTCAGGGCACACATATCAGCCTCTTCAACCACCTGTGCACCCACAGACCTATCAATCTCCCTCAAACCCTGGTTGACTCCAGTGGTCCTCATTGTCTTGACAGATGAATTTGTAACCACAATAATACCTAAGACAATCATCTGACCCAAACATTCAATGGGTATAGTGTGAGTAATTTATGATGGCTGATTTTTAACAGCAGTTTAAAAACGACTATTAGCTATATCTTGATGAAGAAACTGAAGCTTTGTGCCTTTCCCAGTGATTATCAAGGGGAGTTAACTTAGCTTGGCCTGTGTGGTTATCAAACCAGAGACCCTAAGATTAGTTTGACACTATGAACTGAACTACTGTAGCTCCTGGCAATATTAAGAGAAATGACCTTTAATTAATGAAAAATACCATCCTCCATCCTTAAGCTGAATGCTGTGATACTTGCTTTAGCAGACACTGATATCTCATGGACACATGCCCACAAAGGATAATTCCTTTAAGTAAGCTTGTTTCATCTGTACATAAAGAAACTGTGATCCTTTTGTGTCTCATTTAATGACAGTTTTCACAATACTTACATATGAACTGTTCCACTAAAATTTCTAATACTCTCTGAAATATACATTTTAATTTCAAGCACTGATAATTCAACTGTACAACATGAAATTTCACTCGAAACATTTCAACAGTTATCTGCACAATCTCAAAATATTCTACTTAAAATCAACTGAGGGGTTATAATAGATAAAAACCATATAATTGTACAAATCAAATTATTACATCACAAAACTACTACCACATGTATATATGACAGGAACCAAATATGAATTTGTCAGCATTTTCCTAACAGCTAAAAAAAAGGCCTTGGTCTATCAAGTTTTGATTTGGCATGAACCTCACAAAAATGTACAATTAAGATTTACCCACTTATGCACAAGGTTTAAAGTCAATTCATTTTATGTACTGCAAGACAAACCACCAAAACACTGACATCATGCCAAATATACACCTAATGATTTTTGATCCGTGTATTTTAAAAAACATGATGTTTGTTATTACTATACTTGTTACTTTTTACACAATTCAATATAATTGCCTGCATAATTCACATTACAAATATGTTTTTTTAATAATACACTCTACCAGTTAACATGAATTATAGTGAGCTTTATTTTAATCTGTACTGGTACATTTGCTTCTGTTGGACTGAAGGAACTGACTTTACAGCATAGTTCAATCAACTAAAGCATAACAAAAATTCCAATGGCTCAATGACCAATCTAATCATCCAAGTTGATGTCAATGATTATTTCACTGCATATTTACAAGTACAGTTTGGTTGTCAGAATAGAGTCTATCCAGATGGGTGGGTCACAAGATAGTTTGGTCTACATAACATATCATTTCAAAACATTACAACTCCAAACATTTTTATCATGAAAATTTCGCAACTTACTCAACTGCTTAAATGATGTGAACACACAGTACCTAACATTCCATTGCATTCAACCAGCATATTTCCACCTTTTCTTTGGTGACAAGCATCTTCCCATATTGCTGCAATATTTGATATTAAAATATTTTTCCTCAGCAATTTCAACATTTCATTCACTACTATTCATCAGAAATTATTTTCCCTTTATCTCTGATTTTCAAACTGATTTGTGTTTTATAGTGGTTTCTTTGTTTATTATTGAGAAGTCACTTTTTTCATTTTTTATTGGTTTTTCTCTTTTTTTTTCCTCTGACCAAGCGAGACTTCTTTTTCCCACGTTTCCTTTTGGCTGGTGACAATGAGGCACTGTCTGTCTCACTTGTAGAGTTTTTGCGTTTCCTTCTTATTTTAACCTTGAGAATGTTATCTTCTCCAGAATCAACCTGCTGACCCACATGACCTTGTTCAGTAGTTTCAATCTGGTCCAGTGGCTGTTCAACTGGCTCAATCTTGTTTAAATCCTCATCTTCCCCATCCACTGACTCTTCTAGGTCAATTGGTGAGGCAAATGGATATATACCCAAGTTTCTGAAAGCTGCCTGTAAATTGCAAGCAGAGAGAGCATGTGTGTACGCCCTGCATGCAACACGGCAAATATCATTTTGGGAGGCATTGTTATCGAGGTTATCAATCACCACTTGGCACTCCTCTGCATAGATGGTCTCAAAGGGTCCAAACAGTCCCTCACTACTTGGCTGATGCATGGAAACAGTACCTGGGGGCAGAACATAGAGAATAATATTGTTCTGCTTGGCCCACTCAATGACTGACAGGGAAATGTGCTTGCAGGATCCATTATATAGCACCATGACAGGTTGTTCAGAGTCCACAAACTCCATAAAGTGGGATTTCAGATACCGCATGTACACATCTGTGTCTGTTCTGCCAGTGTCATTTACAATACCATCTGCTCCTGGCACCGCTCCATGGAGCAAATCCTTCTTCATTTTAGTTCCTGCAAACACAAAATATGGAGGTATCTGAGCTCCAACTGCATTCCCACAGCCAAGTACAGTAATATGTCCCTTCTCAGTCATGTCTCCATCGTCATCTTCTGGCTGAGCCATGTTGTCCGAGATGACGGGCCTTTCTTCAAGGATGTAGATGTTCTCTGGGGTTTCCTGCAATTTGTACTCATTCATCAGCCGTAACAGCTCCTTGTAAAAATTCCTCAAACATCGCATCGCAGAATTGCTCTCTGACTTCAATGAGCTGCCTGGTTTGAAGTCATTCAACTGTGGCCATCTTTCATAAAAGGAATAAAGCCATCGCTTGCTAAGTGGTTCACCAAAATTCCTCTTATTCAGATATATTGCATAATCTGTAGCTAATTTGAGAATGTCTTGATTCCGAAGATACTTGTAGCCAATCAAGGCCATTTTACGCATATGAACTGCAAGATTCATTTCCTCATCATCTGTGAAGAGTAAGGGAGGCCCAGACCGCATCTTTTCTATAGGAATTTTGCCATCAATACGGTCCATCAGAGTTGTTGTTGGAACTCCAAAGTGTTTTGCTGCCTTTTGAGTGGATAGTTCACCATTGATAACAGCAACGTAAGCACTGATCAATGCTGAGGCCGGGTATGATCTATATCGTCCATTGGGAGTGCGGGATTCTTTCTTTTTTTTCCTCTGAAAAAAGAAAGACATTGCTAATACCTTCACATTTCATGTAACTCTACTTTACAATCAAGCCTTCAAATTGGTATCTCTTTCAATCATCAAAGATTAGCAAAACGTCTTCCCACAAAGGAACCTCTGATGTGGTAATTTGTCTATGTTGATGATTGCTGTAGCAACGCATGCTAATGGAAAATATTACATTTTTTTCACCTGGTAATATTGCTGATTTACAACTATTTCACTTTAAGGAAATTTCAAGATTAAGCATCAACTTAGGTAACTTATGACTTAATGAGATTGACCAGACAATATCCATTGATGAGGCACTGTGAGTGGTCATACTAGATATACAGTACTTGTTAATATAGCACTGTTTGTAAAAGTCATTGAGTGTATCGCATTATAGTCATACTGCCTTACAGTGAAGTACATAATATACATACAATTTTACTATGCTTTATGAAATGGAATCGATGGCCATACTCACAACATAAAATATGTTATAATGAAGGGCCTTATAACAAAAAAAGTGTTACAATGAAGGTCCTTATAACATAAAATATGTTATAATGAAGGGCCTTATAACATAAAACATGTTATAATAAAGAGCCTTATTATCAGAGAGTGATGTAATTCCCACCAAATCTATTCAAAGTGCCAAATATATGCTGAGCTTCTGGCAGTTTTAAAGATTGTATAATTAAACTAATCTCATAAATATCAAATAAAATTAACACAAGTGTAATATTCTTTCACATGACAACACAATATTAACTTGCACGCTCTCCCATGACGAGTCCATCAAGCCTGGTTTGTAAGTTTTTTTGAGTGCCAGATAAACTTATCATTGGAATAGGTTTTCTTTGAAAACAAGTTTGCCAATTCTGGGTTCCATTAGAGGACAGGCTTATAGACATTTCCATGGGAGACTTATGGTATCTCAATAAAGTTGGTATGTGATATACCACAGTATTATTTAATTTTGTGTTTCTCAATTTTTGTGGTTTTGTAAAAATATTCATAGTTCTGCCAGTCAATGTTTGTATATTTGATGCATTTTATTTCCTGGAATAACATCTACAAATACCACAAAAAAAGAATACAAAATAACAACTATGCTAAAATTAAACAGCAGTTGCTTCAAAGGTTAAAACAATACAAGCACCTGACACAGCACAAATCAAATGTGTGGGAGCTGACACAGCCAACAACACTAAGCTAATCAATTATTGAAATATATATCAATGATCTCTTCCTTAAAACACAATCCATCAAGTTGCACTATTAACACTCCTTTCTGAAAGTAAAAGTCAATGGAATCCTGGTTGGTTCAGATAATGTAATTATTCCAAATGTAAACCAAATAAGTGACCAGCTGGGAGCCACATGTGGCCAAGTGACCGGCTGGGATCCCCGTGTGGCCAAGTGGTCTAGGCCCCTTTCATTTACAGATCACTTACATATCACCTTTGTCCATGTGGGTTTTGAGTCTCAGCTCAGCCATTGTGAGTACTGTATGGGAGAAAGTTTGCCAGTAGCTTTCCATGGGTCAGAGGTTCTTCACAGAGTTTTCCAGGGTTCTTCCTCCATCAAATATACTGGTCCCCATGAACTGCCTATTACGTTTTGAAAATTGGCATCAAACCCACAAAACAAAACAAACACATGAGCTGCATCTAGCTCAATTGAATGCAATCAGTAAGCAGTGTCAACATCTCTTGTGTTCAGAGGTCATCAAAGTACAAAGATGCTAATTAAACTGAAGAGCAATGTAATCACTCCTTTGTTTGAGCCTGCCTCCTGTATAAACCAACATCAACCACTAGACTTTACTTCATACTTCATCAATCAAGCCAATTCATGTAACTGTGGCTCATGCAAAAATGTGTAAAAAGATTGGATCTAATCATTATCCATGGTTTTGAGAATGATTTACTTGACCAATATTTGTAAGTAAAAGCAGTCTTGATTGACATATGTTAATTCAGTGGTTTTGTCCAAAAATCCATGAAGTGTGAGCTTCAATACCCTGCTGTAATTAGTGTATATAGTGTTTCTTAGTAAATGTGCTTCAAACAACAGTTCTAGTATTTAAGTCATGTTGTTCACTGGCATTAAGAATGCATGGATAAAACGAAACATGCTTTCATGAGGATCTAAATTTTTCAACAACAGTTTGACTTGAATGAAGAATCAATATAAGTTTTAAATCTAATTTTCCTCTCCTAGCGTCATTTACTATTCTTTCTTTCATTTTACGCAATACTAGTGTTTGAATATAATTTGCTTTTTCTTGTTTCTCTCTATCCTAACTTAAGTCACAATATATTGTTTTAAAGGCAGAGTGGAAATTACAGCAACCATATACCGTATAGATATAAGTACAATAAAAACAATATAAAATGAAATATAATTCAGTTGGGGTTTTTTAAGAATTGAAATATGACAAACACATGTAAAAGCTAATAATTTATTACCAGGTTCAGAAATGACACTGACTTATCAAATAGCTTTGCTAATTTTTGGAACAAAACACAGTAAGAAAAAATGGGGTGGGGTGGGGCTTCTTTATTATATGTGGCTACTTTATTGTTAGGTCTTTAAATTCATGGTTTGCAGCAACAATAACTCCACAAAAAATTGGTACCACATGAAATTAATGATACTACAGTAGCCAGATATTAACCCTCAATGACATATAATGATATTTATGATGCAAAGTAATACATGTGATCATTTACATCTATTTCTGCCAGAAGGGTGGCTCATGGCCAGTGCCTCTACAAGACAGTGTCAAACTGTAACAATGGACTTCAATCACTACCAATTAACAGTTTTAATGATACCAAGAAGTCAAACATTCATGAAGGAAAAATAAAACTGCTGTATTTTAAAGTTCGATCAATGAAGTCTAACAAATTAATATCAATGATGAAATGAATGACGTTCAGAAGAATCAGGATGCTCTCTCTATTTTCTGTTCTTGCAAAATTTTTGTTTAAATATGAAACAAAAACAATAAATGCAGTGACAGTCAATTAAATGGTTGTATGCAATTAAATGGTTGGTTGTATGCAATTAAATTGAGCTTAACATTAAGCAGTAACAACCACCAGTTAGAAACCTACATGTAACTAATAAAGATCACAATAATTAAGTACAACAAATGGTCCACAATTTGCTCAAGTAAATATACCCCAATTCTCTTGCATCACACCCCTACCTCCATCATGGAGATGATCAGAGTCTAAAGAGACCAAATCTATTCCTCTTCTGAATATAGTGCAAGCAGAGTGACTAGTTAACATGCACATCTTATGACGATGACCCAAATATGTACTAATTTTCATGCAATCCAAAGAAAACTGCAAGATTATCATATATTGCATCCACTGGCAAACAAAAAAGGGCAATAATTTTAAGAAAAAGTGTGGGAGGACAGTGATTTGTTGATATGTGCATGTTCAGGTGATGACAATAATATTTACAAAGTTTCAGGCTTGTTTTTGATACAAACATCTGGAAATTCTAGCGTGTTTCATTGACAAACTTAGGAAGAATTATGATAATGCTGTGTAGTGTCTATGAAATTTCAGATTTAAGTACTAGACAGGAAATATCTAATTTTGGTAAAGACACTGTAGCTGATGTGGCTTGGAAAGGTGCAGCAGAAGGGGGTATGGGTCAATCATCTCATTTGCAAAATTTTGGGAGTGAGTGGTGATTTTATGTAGCAATTTCTGATTCCCATTTAAGGTTTTCATGTTTAAGCAGAAAGTATTCTCAGTTCATTACTACTGTTGATATGTCTTTGTGTGCTTTTTCATTTTGTCATAGCCCATGGCATAAGACCTGAGATTACTTTCACCCATTGATCCAATGTCAATTTCCTTTCAACAAATGCAGCACATAACTCTTCATTAATTTCTTGGCCCCCTTACCATACATAGCACTTAGACTTCTTTTTTTCTGACTTAATGGCCTGGTCAACACTGCATCAATTTAAACATCATGAGGTGGTCGTAAGGCGGACTAATAATAAGCATATAAGAATATAGCTCCACCCCAAGTCTTAATATAAAAGTGACAGTGCAAGAATATATATATATATATATATATATATATATATATATATATATATATATATATATATATATATATAATGTAAATTAGTGTTTTCCAATGAAATACCTTTGTTTCATAATTGAAGCACTTATCAACTATTGAACATTTTCAAGTACTATCAAACCTGACCTAGAGGTCACCCTGGTCATGACAGCCATTCTAATCCTCCCCCATTAACCTATGTAAATGATTTAGTAAATGTCATATCGGTAATGCGGTAAGTGTTTCAGTAACAATGATTTCTCCTTGCCTTAAGCAATACAGTTGAAATGATACACATGTGACACATGTTGATACATATCACAATACACAACCTAGATACAATACATTAATGATACATATATTGACTTGGTCATCTTTAGAAGGTCTGTTGGATGATGCTGTTTTGAACATGTCAACATACAGGTCATATTTTCAGTACGGAGATTTGACAGATGCCAAGACTTATTATCTGTTCATACGCCATTCTCATTAAAGATAAAGTTACTTCCAAACAGAATACCTGCTAGTCATCAGTGATTCTTATTCAACCTTTTAGGCCTTTTCAGACTGCTCCATTGAATCAGATACACAACTCTTCTTGGTCACTGCACCCTTTGTTTTGCACTGCATGAACACTTTAAAAACATCTTATTACCAATTTCAACCTTCATTTAAATTTGGAAGGCATTAAGGTGTTATCTTCAAAACAGATCAAATATATTTCCTCATTCATAGAAAATCTTATCTAGAACAAGTCCACATGTGTGCATGGCGATGACTAAGAACCAAATCCATCAAACTGAACTTCATACAGATGCAAAACAAAAGAAAAATACTGAAAACACTCACTACCCTTTAACAAATTCACAGAAGGTGCAGTTCCAAATCTGTCCACTGATTCTAAGCGCATTTTTAAAATCCTGTCAGAATGTTATGTTAATGATTACATAGATCAGTTGTAAAAAGAAACATTCCAAACTTGTTCCCATGTGTGATTTATGTACATTACTAACCATTCAATAGCCGCTTTAATGCAAAAAATTTCTCTGTTGCTCTGAATCTACTTGGACTGAGTTTGGATGCCAATATTTCTGGCGTGTCATGCAGTGAATAAGTTCCATTCAGTTCTGATTGGTGGTTATTGCTTACCCTGGAGTGGAACAAACCATAACCAATCTGAATTGAATGTAGCATTTTTTACTGAGTGACACACTGTACATGCAGCCTGCTAATTGATACAAGAAGACAAGATATCAAGCAACAGAAAAACTTCACATAAAAATGGTTATTAAATGATCAATGAAGTAAATCAATCATATAGCGGGAAAAAGTTTGAAACATCTCCTTTACAATGATATATGTTATCACTGACCGAATGTGCTCACGGGATAAAATAACTGGCATGCAACTGGTGGAGTGGGGTTGATTTCAAGCCATGTAAGTTAGTCACCTTGTGTTCAGTTGTAGAAGGAGAGGGATGTTGTCAATAGTTTTTCTTTTATACTGATAGAAAGCACACAATTTTGGAGAAACAAAATTTATTTAAAAATTTTCTGTTAGCAGAAAAGAAAAACTTTACATTTACAATTTCCTGATCACATTAACATTAGGAAAACAGGTAACAGGAAGAAGGAAGACCAAGCATCCTACTTCTACAGTGGATATTATTCAAGGGAAGAATGATTGGATTTCACTATCAGGTTAAGAGGATGATTACTGAAATCATCTTATCATCAAAATTCACTGGCTAAGGGGTTGTGTTGGTTTAACCCTGGTAGTGCAGAAGCCATATATTTATGGATGACATCACCTGGCTTTGTATGTGGGAACCATATATTTATGGTCAAACATCACCTATCTCTGTGTGTAAACAACACCTTATTTTTATGTCAATGGACAGTGATGTCTACAGATGTCCAATCTAGGCAAATCATTAATTGTGTGCTAATAATAGCAGGGGATAGCACATGTAATAGGCCACTAAATCATGGCTATGCATCAATGTAACAGAACATCAGTGAAACAAACATTTCAACACTTATTTGCCCATGAAAGTCTGTTGTCAACAGTGGACATTGATGTAAACAATATGGTGGCTGTTAAGTAGTTACAGTCTCACAGCTGTCTCATAGCCAGTTGCCGCTGATTACCATATGTATGTATGGGAGAGTCCGAATTAGAATAAAGTTCACTTGGGCTGTGTGTGGAAGTGTAGAGGTGTAAATAGCAGAGTTTTCCAAATTAAAGAATTAATTTTCTGCAGGAATGTATGATGTGTTGATATGAAAGTGCTCTGACACTATCATGTGTTGATATACACGTGCTATAACATGGCCATCCCATTCAGTAACAATTTCAAGTTCCACTAAATTCAGCTTAAACTAGTAGCCAATTTTATGAACAAGTCTGTCATGCCTTTTCTTATACTGGGGGATACAATGTATCATCAAGAGTGAGAACTGTACAATCCTGAATAGGACCAACCATTCATTTTTCTGGGGTGTCAGGTGTTGAGTCTGAGGTAGTCCTTTCCTTGCATATCTTTGTTTTAATTTTCTTGTTCTTTTTTGTTTTGTTTTGTTTTATTATTTTTTTTTAAAAAGAAAAAAGCACAATACTCTTCTTGTATTATAAAGCTTCATTTTCTCTCAACAATCAAGCTGAAATGGAAATGGACAAGAGAGAGAGAGAGAGAGAGAGAGAAAGAGAGAGCCATTCTTAATTAACCAAATCTTATGACAAAAATGTGAAATGTATGTGACTTGGGAATCTTATAATCAAGACCTTCCTTCAACTGCTAAACTTATGACTGGGTGGAAATCTTTTTTCCTCATCAGTTTCATTTTTTTTCATTTTTACAGAGCTTGTTTCAGAGATCAGAAAATCGACAAAGAGGCCAAATGCAACATCGAAAACATGGCAACAATGTTCCAAATTGATGTGATGAGAAACATGTTTTAATACAAAAAAATATCCGCTCTATAAACTGTGGGGCAGGTATGTAAACCATTTCTACATTTTTATCAGAGAGTTCAGTACAATAATTGGTGTCTGTACCCAACAGCCTTTTCTAAATATCCTTGATTTTTTTTTACTTTTGAAGCAACTAGAAGGATGGAGACTCCTTAATCATCGATGTCAACCAATGTTTTGACTTTATAATCATGCAAGGTGGAAGGGGGTCGTGGGCATTCCAAAGTCACAAACAACCAGCATATCTCCTAAACTCCATCCTCTCCATGATCAGATGAGAGCAGGGCTATTTTGCCTCCATTTGAGGATAAACCATTCACTGTAGCAATGATGATGCAATGCCATCATCTCTATATAATTCACAGCCAATACCCTGTGGTTAAGCAGTGAATATAGGTGAAGCCAGCTCTACCAGACCATACTGACAAAATGATATGGACAGCTGATTCACTGGGAATATGGCTGGCATGGTTTCTGGCCATGTGGATGGCGGTCCAGTTGGATCCGGTACCAGCCATGCAGTAGGCATGGCTGGACAGATGGATCTATTACTAAGAACCCCATAATTGTATGTAGCCATAAGCATCTGCCTGTATCTGCAACAGCTCTCTCATGAGAATACTCTATTTAAAGAATCAAAATGGAAATGAATAATAGAGACTTGCAAAGGGAAAGTATTGTTTTGAATCAATTCTTCACCTCTTGATAAATACGGCTAAATTACTGACATACTGATGAATCATTGCACTCCTATTAAGCAATCACTGGATCATATCTACAATAACCACTCCATCTATTTAACTTAAGCTTTTGCTTCACAAGGAAGAAATTGTTTAGAAAAAGGAATATCATCTGAACTGATGTGCAAACAGTTCTTACCTCATTTGTACTCACTTGTACTCATCATACTCCAGCCACATTGTAATATAAAGTCAAAGGTCATATGTCAAATTTGAAAGGAAGATTTTATCATTAGGGGAGAGGGTCAAAGAAATTCATTTGCTGAATGGTGGGAAAAGTAACATTACCACAACAGAAATGAAAGCTGCCGTTTGTGGAAATGTGACATGCATAGTTTTATATTTTCATCTTTGCCTGTGAATTAAAACTATCTCTGACGAAAAGATTTCATCTCTGAGGAGATACCAGTTACATCCCTTTTCATAAGGATCAGGGGGTTTTCATTATTTATAACTTGTCTGTAAAGGCAGGCAAAGTTTCAGTTCATAGGTGAATTCATTACTGGCCTATAATACAAGCTGAATATCTTCTGATCTCACTGAGAGGAGCATCTGGCTAATATGGATATTATTTAGAACACTCATTTCATTGCCTAATTTATACAAGCTGGTTAACCAAAGAGTCAGTTGTCTATTTTACAGTCATATGTATGCTGGAGATTTAATGAGATTTGTTCTTTCATAGTTCACAATAGAAACATAATAATTATATTAATAATAACAATGAGAATATCTGGTGAATGGTATTTGTTCAAAATCCAATATTTAAATGTAAGCCTGTGTACAAAGGCCAGTTTTGCATTTTCCCATGGGTGGCCACTATAGACAGTTATGACTGTACTTTTCCAGTACATTTTGGAACCAACCTCAAATTCAAGGTGACTCCATTTTTGGCACAGGACATAATGTTAATTCCAGAGATAATAAAATTGCAGTATGTGCCAGGCATTTCTATCAAATGAGCTAAAAATTATTAAAATGACCATTTGCCAACTCTATATGTTTGTTATCGGGCATACTCATAAATATCCTATGTTTTCCCCAACTGTTTAAACACTCTACAGCCATAAAGCACAATACAAAACGGGTTTGAAAGCTTAAAACCCTACAATGAATGACTGCCCCTGGTTGTGTACTATAGACATTTCACCAGTCCATCACAGCATATTTATTTTTAACCATATTGTGTCATGGAGTATAAGCACATAAGACTTTCAGAACAAAATATGTTTAGCCTAGACTTGAATAAGAACAAAAGATACCAGCAACAGCAGCTTTTATTATCCTAATCCACAACTTATATGAGGACTAGATTAGAAAAAATTACCATTGGACTTTACTAAAAGTGCCAATCAATTAGGTGTATTTTTGAGGTAGCAAGTCTGCTTGCTGTCAATCAACAAAAAACGTGGAGTGGAATAAAAGACTGCACTTGGATGAAATTCTTCAGTTTAGTTTTTGAAAGAAAAAAAAAAAGTTTCCTTAAATAACAAGTTTCAGAGGAAATGAGTGAATCGTGGAAGGATAATACTAACTCTTAAGCAACAGAAGCAAAATCCCAAACCAAAAATGACGGTTATTTTTCTTCATATATTTAGATATAGCAATGTTTACTTGTTTTTGCCACAGTGTTTTATACCTGCTTTGAATGTTTTCATATCACAAGTCAATTAAAATGGCCTTCATGCTAATTTGGGGGGAAATGTCCAGCAAGAGCCATTATAATTTTGGGGATCCATGGTCTAGTCATGATACAAAATCATACCAAGATTCATGAATGTATCTCAATTAGTTCTGAGAGATATTAGGTACATATACATGAAAGTGTGACAAACAGGAAGATAGGCACACTGACTCGAGGATATCTCCATTGAAACTCTATCAGGGATACAACAAGAAAAATTAATCATTTATCAGATGTGAATGGTTTCAGCTTATCATCACTATTTGGTGTTATTTATTCTGGAATGTTTTTGGTTAAGAGTGCATAGACAGGCCAAGGAACAAATACACTCAAATTTTGTTTCTGAGTTTCTTCCACAAAGTTTGTTTAACAGCCTTTCATGAAGCCCTATACATATGCAAGAGTCTCTCGAAGGGACTGACTCTCTACTGGCCAAAATGACTGTTCATGAATTAAGATAAAACTATTCCTTCTGTTTAACTGTGGAGTTTTGAAACCATCTGATATTCTTGTACAAAACCAAAATGTTCAAATCTGCTGCAGTGGCAGCTACACTGGATGCAAGATTGGCACTATATTCATTTAGGACCAACTAGATATCATTAGAAGTCTTTTAGTGAAAAACCCATGTCAATCTGACCATCCATTCATAAACAGTAGTGAAAATGTATTTTAGGTGGGTTTGGAAAAGCACAACTAATTTGAATTATTGCACAGCTTAATCTACCCATTAGTACTGGAGGGCCAGAATTAAAAAGAATATGATCCTAGTCTGACTCCATCAATACCAACATACAGAATATCATCTTCTTTTGACATGGACCAGGACTGCAGGACGTTAGAGCAGGGTGGGAGGAGGGAATTCTTGCAATAGTAGTGGGTAAGTACAAATTTAAATCATTCATGCATTACCTGCTACTGTTACATTGCTGAATTTACCAGTTATGAAGAATGCAGATGGCTTCAACATATCAGGAATAGAAAGCTATTATTGCACTTACTTTTAGAAGTATTCACTATTATTAGTTTGCTGAAGGTTGTGCCATGTATTCTGCCACCAACATAGGGCCCAACGCAAAAAAATGCCTTTCCTTTGATGCACAAATGATCAAAAGTAATACCAGGTGAAGGTAGTAGGTGACTGCCAGAAGGCAGCTCTGATAATATCCAGCAAGAGGACTGATTCAAATAGGCTAGAAATCAATTAATATCCATGACTTCATGGACTTTAATTCTCAAAGAAAGATATCTCACTGCAAAGGACTGAAAAGCTCTGTTAATAGCAAGGATGATCCATCTGAAAATAGTGGCCTCCAAAAAATCAGAAGAACCCTTAATAGGTACTAAGAGATGCTTCTGACCCTTCTGTTTCCTTTTAAACAAGCTAAATAAAACTTTAAAGTCCTAAATGGGCAAATGAGTTTATCCTGAACATCACCAGCATAGATATGACTCAGACTCGGGATGTCAATAGGAAATGGAACCAGTGAAGGTAGCTGATTCTTAGCCAGAAGCCTTGGTTGGCAAAGAGAAACTGCATGATAATTAATGTTAAACAGTAAACAACCCATTTCCACCAGTGGATGCTAAGGAGAGCATCCCTTTTCCAGGCCCTCTGATCTGGCACTGAGACAAAAATGGGGAACTTGTTGTTCAGTCTTATAGTGAACAAGTCTATCACAGTTTGAAAAGTGACTATGCTACCAACCGTTGTAGAGATCATACAATGAGGATGATATGACCCCTTCTTGGACACTGGATATTCCTTCTGCATGGAATATAGTTTAGTAGGAGAATGATCTCCTTCAAAGCTGCCTATCATTGGCTGCTCTAGACTTCCATGCAAAAAGGAGCATTTGCACCTCCATGAAGCAGGAGGCACACTACAATTGGCATGTGGTCTGAGGCACAATAATGCAATGACACCCTATAACGCTGACACACCCCTGTAAAATTAGAAAAACTACCTACATTTCCATGTTGTTTATCTTGGAACTAAAATCACTTAAGAACTACACCCTCTAACTCCAGATGAGCACTCATCTTGAATTTGATGAAAGGAGTTGGGTTTTGGGGTGTGAATTGGGACTACAGTCAAAAACCTATCCCAATTTTGCCACCAACATGGATGGTCATAAAAGTTAGATCTCAGAATGATCCAAGCCAATACAGGATCCTTGTGTAATCTCCAGTTCACTAGAAAGCAAGAACTGTAGAGGGTGCAGGTCAAGACTTCCTAGCAGTCCACAGCTGAGTTCAGAGTCCGCAGGACAGAGAAGAAAAGGAAAGCCAACAACGTCTTGGTCAGAGGAGCCATAATTAGGGGACACTTTTTGGTTGATCCTGGTTGGAAGAACATGAATTCTCCCTGTGCTGGTGAGGAAATTCATCTCCAAATATATGAAGTCCTGAGAAGGGATGAGGCATGGCTTCTGTAGGCTGAGGATATGGCTGAAATGGGTCACCATGGATCAAAAGAGTATGATGTTACGAATATGTAATTAAACTGCTTGTGTGTTAGTTTTAAATTCTTTTTATTTTATTTTTGTTTCGTTACATTTTATTGTAATAATTATTTTTACTGGATCTGATATTTTTCCCCATAAATTCAGTCTTTTGTTTTGATGCAAAGGTATGACTCAAGCACTATTTTTGGCTCACCTTGGTTCATAGTTTTTGTAAACATCGAGTGAAAACGATTGGCTATTACCAAGGTCATCTTCTGCCTACATGTTAGCTCTGTTGTAAACAGTTTTATTTTTAAATTCATTTCCAGCATGAGAATCTGATTCTTAGATAGGGCTATTCTTGCCTATGTGATAATTGGCATTTTTTTTACTGCGCTGTTCAAATTAGTGATCACGTCGCCCTGTCACGTGGGCCACCATGTGATCTAGAATTGAGGCTTAAAACAGCCATTTTGCTAGTAGATTTATAAATCGTAAAATTGTACCTTTGGGCTCAAGGTATTTATCAAGTTGTTGCTATCTGAGTTGACTTTCATATTTAAAATAATTTATTCACCCTGGGAAATATTCTACTTCAACGAAATACTTGGACAAAGATATTCAGAGGAATTTACTCTGGAATTCTAAACGGGAACATGCTATCAGTACAACGACCTCATCTGACGTCATCGCCTTCCATATTGGAATTTCATAGAGATTCAAACCTGGATTCAATTAGCACTGTTTTGTGATAGGACTTATATTTTTCAAATTTTAGGATTAATTTTTGGATTATATTCACAAACCATAAGTCCTATTTCCTGTTTTTAAATTGTTCTCTAGAGAAATAAATATGGTTAAAATTTACAAAGCTTGTTGACTTCACTCTTTTCTTTTGTTACATTTGTACTAGCCTACACGTAACAATGAGTGTGTGTGATCTGGATTTTTAACATAGCTTTTATTAATTTTTCAGTCATATCACTACAATGACTGCATTGTGGCAGATTATAGTGATGTCTAGCACTGGGGCATACCGTGGATATATAGGATGATGTCCCACCCAGTCACATTATCCTGACACCAGGCCGACCAGTTCTAATGCTAACCTCTTAATACTGAGCGCCTAGCGAGGCAGCTGTCAGTACCATTTTTTATAAGTCTTTGGTATGACTCAGCTGGGATTTGAACCTGTGACCTCCCTCATCCGAGGCAGATGCTCTAACCACTAGGCCACCAGAGCAGTCGGATCAAAAGAATGACAGATCCTTCAGAAGAGAATGTGCCAGAACATTGTATATCAACCAGTTATCAAAATTCTGATGGATGGAGATCCCTAATGGCCTCAAGTGAGTTGTAACTACCCTTTTAAATGCACTGGGGTGGAGGTAAGGGCACATGAAAACTCGAGACTGAAATGACTCCTGATCGAGACAAAACATCATCCATAATGACTGATCAAATCCTTGAAATGGAAGCTAGGCAAGCTCCAACCGGAACTCTGAGAAGAGGAAGGCACAGCAGAAGAAGATGCAACTCCCTAGGGGGAGAATTTCAGACTTTCTCCCTTGGCCTCTCTGACTGCCTTGTCTAGTGAATAAAGTGTGAAAGAGAGCTTTGAACTGAGACTGCTTGTGAGACTGATGAGATTGCACCTATCTGAAGAATCTGGGAGAAGATCCCAAAAGACAGACATGGCAACCTTCTTACCTGTTTCAAAGACCCTATAGTTGCTGTCAAGGACCTGTGTTGTTGGTCCCTCAAATCCTGTGTCACCATGGATGGAATCAGGTTTCCAAAGAGCATCTTCATTTCAAGAGGTGCAAACCACAGAAGGTTCTTGCTGTGATCCAACAAGAGATTTTATATCTCTAAGGTGGCATCCTTGCAGAGGTCAAGAAGCTCTGCAGTGAGTGCTATTGACATGGAGAGAATATGCTATGTTTTGGCCACAGCCTCCAGCAAACACTGACGAGTCCCTGAAGACAAGGATTCCTCCTTTACTGAATGAAGAAGGTTGCCAAAAAGAGATTGGAATGGAAGGCAATTGTAATGAGCAAACAGGCCTTAAGCTCCAAGACCTCCAAGGTTTAAGGAGAGGTTAGCCTAGAATCCAGCCAATATCCCCACTTGCGACACAGCATAGTCCAAACAGTGAAGGGCACATAAGGGGTCAAGCTGGTGAATGGACCCAATAGCTGGAGGCAGAAACAAGTGACTGTATGGAAACTTCTTTTTAAGTTCCTGGATCATGACAGTGCAGAAGCAACACAGTCTGGACAAGATGCTGATCCAAAAGCCTCCCCAGAATGGAGAGAATATCTGTGGCCTCTCTTCCAGAAGACTTATTACAAAAGTCTGGGGGAAGAAGGCATTAAACTTTAATCACTGTCTATCAAACTTCCTCCTCCTCCAATGATGATATTGTCATCCTGAACCTGTTCTCAATGCAAGCCATGACTGTTCTTCCTAGTATACATCTCCAGGGAAGGAGATGTCTGAATAGGGTTGCCCTCATCCTCAGACTGCTCATGGGAAGGGGGAGAGATAGACTAATCTTAATGGGCTTCATTGTGGAATGAGGATGCTGATTCCTTTTAGATGATCAAGGGGGTGAGTGGTGGCCACCCCTCCATTTTACTGACCCATTCCCAGTCCAGCGGTGATAAAGCAATGACATCCAAGACTCTTATGGTGGGGAATGAAGCATCACTTCCTGGAAAGGTGAGTCCTCAAATCCCATAGGGATTTAAAGGGAACATAGGGAAGGTGAGATTTTTAGCTAACCTCCTTCCCTAGAGGGTTAAGTTTAACCCAGCTCCCATATCTCATCAGAATAAATGATAACAGAGAAACTTTGGGGGGTGGGAGTAACCAACACAAGTGATGTGAGTATCACAATGGGCCTTCTTGTGCCCACAGCTTACAACATTATACATCCTGAAAGATATAAATTTACTCAACAGTAAAATACTGGAGCTAAGAAAGTGTAGTCAGTACTTACCGTTGCACTGGAACAATGAAGAGGGATACAATTTAAGGAAGCACTGCTTGCTAAGCAACACATAAAAAAACATGTAAAATTCACAAAAAGACCACAGAAAACATTTAATTAAAAAAACTGTTGGTGAACTACAAAACAATTAAAAAAACTTGGTGAACTACAAAACAATATTTAAAACTGAAAACTAAGGCATTTTTTGCTAAGCAATATTGCCCGCAAATATTGCATACATTGTCCAAGAAGAGAAGAAAAATTGCTTCCATATATTGGCTGTGATGAAGGAGTCTGACTGGGATCATATTCTTTTCACTTCTGATCCTCCAATACTAACTGGAGGAGAGAATAATTAGCTGGAAAAGGAAAGCAATGTAATAAGTAGCAGGTATTGTATTACTGGTATTAAAGAAGATTCTCCAGATGACCATTGTGGCAGCCATCTTGGACAAATGATTTGCACCATTTTAATTTTTGACCAGCTAGATATTGTAAGAAATCTTTTGATGAAAACCCCATTTGATATGGCCATCCATTCTGAAGGAACAGTAATTACAGGAGTTTCAAGATGGCCATTACGCTGGCCAGAGTAAGAAGACTTCTGGTTAAAAGCCACATCAATATGACTCTCCACTCTGGAGGAGTGACAATAATATGATTTTCAAGATAACTGCCATGGCAGCCATATTGACATGTCAGATCAACACTATTATCATTAGGACAAAACTAAAAGTCTTCTGGTGAATACCCCATAACAATTTGACATTCCATTTAGAAGAAATAGTAATGACAAGATTTTCAAGATGGCTGCTATGAAATCATATCTGATGTCATATTAACACTTTTCATTTAGGACTAACATAAGAAGTCTTTCAGTGAAACCATTAAGTCAATCCAGAAGAATTTCTGATAACAAGAATTTCAAGATATTGGCAGTCAGATCAGTACCATTTTCACCTAGACTAGACATCGTAAGAAGTCTTTTGGTGAAAATCCCATGTCAATATGAACTTTCAGTTGTGGAGCCATGTATTATATCAGATCTATACCATTTCCATTTAGGCGCAGTCTTAAAGTGAAAACCCCATATGGATATGACCATTTGCTAAGGAGATGAAGCAAAAAACAAAGAATTTCACAATGGCTGCCATTGTGGCTATATTTGATGTCAGACTGCCACCATTTTCCTTTAAAACCAACTATTCATCATTAGTCTTTTAGTTAAAACCCTATTTTGATATGACAATCCCCTCAGGTGAAGCAGCACAAAGATTTGCAAGCCACTCTTGTGGTCATAATGGATGTCTGAGCAGCATATTTCATGGCAAGCCTTCAGTGATGTCAGAAGCAGTGTTAACAAACTTGTGTGCTAATGGACAGCCAGACAACAAACAACAGGCCATCTCATAAGCTCTTCTGGTCTATGGCCAGTAAAGCTTACAAGGCACTATATAAATTTGTGATTTTAAAAAGTTATTGACAGTCTTTTAATGAGGCACTGGCCCATATAAATACTCCTCATGATTCCTCCTCTATTACTCTTACACTTTTGTGTATATTACTTTACACTTTTGTGTAGAACTGCAACTAAAGTTAACACAGGGTAAACAGCATTTTACAAGTTCCATGGCAATCAGTATCTTGCCTGAGAATGGGGATGTAGCTTTCTCATTAAAGCAAGCAACCCTATTAAGCAAAGGTACTAGTTTTCAATGACAATGTCAGGATGCCAACTTTAGGCTATGTTAAATTATTCTACAGTTTCAGCTGAATGCAGCAACTGATTTAAAAGAAAACTGACCTTGAAGAAATATTGCTTCACATTCTTGATGATGAACTGACCATGCCATTTGAATTAACATACCATGCCTTGCCATTCACATGCAACACAAAAAATGGCATTTTACTGATGACGGTAGGCTTAGATCTCCTTCTGACCACTGACCCACACCTCAGTGGACTGAGTGTTTGGATCAGTCAAATGCTATCAAATGCAGCAATGTGCATACTGTCATCGGTTGAATACCACTTTTCTTTAATGTCTCTTCTTCAACACAAGGCATTAGTTCAACAAAGTAAATATTGGAAGAGATAGGTACTAACAAGAAAATGACATAATGGTATTTACCCTGTGGTACTAAGGCTGCTGTATGTAATACTGTTTATAGACTATTCTACACACTTATATTATCAAATTAATCCACGAACCAAACGGTAAAAAGTTTCACAAATGACACTTGATTAGATTGATGGGGAAAATGGGAATAAATAGTTATTCTCACTTACCCAGTATTGGCAAGACAAGAAGTTGTGAAGAAAGTGCAGTCCTGATTTCTAAACGTCATTCTCCATATCATCGCAAGTGAAAAGAGCCAGTGGTACGCACTCGTCAAAAACGTAGCGAGATTCAACAGAGGTTGTGAATATCATCATGCAGAAGGCATACTTTGGATAGGGGGAATATTTTTGCATGACAAGCAGCAGCAAAAGAAAGAAGACAAGATCTTTGTATATTACGTAAAAGAATATATATCTAATTTTATCCAACTGACATGGGGGAATTTCCACCATCAATTAGTGTTTTAAGCTTCAACTGTAAAGGAAATGGTGGCATTAACTGTCTTTGCTTTAATATATGCGCTAAAATAAACACACAAACCTTCATGTTTATTTTAATGTTTAATATTTGGATACAGTAAATCTTCATTAAAATGAGTCCATTTTAAAACATCAACTTCTAATAAGCTTATGAATGGTGCTAAGACAAGATGCAAATCCCACATGCAGTGAAATATAACCACATATAATTGTTTACAAGTCCTACTACATAATGCACATAACCAGATCTGCCATTGCATAATTCACCAGCAGATCTGGGTCTCTGCAGTTTGTCAGGGGTAATCAGTAAATGAACTACACAGACCCTGATCTGGTGGCACATGGCACATCATGCAATGGCAGATCAGGACTTACGTTGTTTGCAGTTGGGCCAGGCTAATATGCAAGTACATATGGCATTTGAAATTACCAACTGATCTAAAAGTTATTTGACTTTTAAAAACTTCATCACAAAATCTAAATACTGCTTACATAATCACCACTGCTGCTGCTGTAACTGCTTGAAAAGTGGTTTCTATGTATTGCAATTCAAAGGAATGTATATAAAATCTCAACATCTAAATAATCTTATGAACAATGTAACACAAGTAAAGTATGTTTCCCCATTTTCTGTGTATATAGCTCTGTCCTATGTCCTTGCCAAGAGAGAACTATCTTACCTTGACACTGGCATAGGTGGATTCCACTTTGACCTCAAGAGATTTAAATGTATCAGAATTTCTGAAAGGAAAGAGAGCAAAGGGTTAACAATCAGACATTATCAGGTTCAAAAGCACTTAAAATTTTCCAAAACAAGAACACCTTTTCACACACAATATCATTAATACTTATAGTTCAACAATGGTTCCATGAATGTAGCTTTTCACCCATAGCCCATTGTCAAGACAAACCATTGCTTCATCTGACCTACAAAAAGTGGTGCACAGAACATGGAGCTGCCACAAAGTGATACAATAAATCAGTCTAATGACCACCTTGCTATAATGACTGAAAAAGAAAAGACCTTTTTTTCCCTTCTGTATTCAGTGTTTCTAACCATGGAAAAAGGGACCCCACAATCACAGATTTTACAGCCAGATATTCCAGACCCATTTCATGATTCCATTATTTTTCTATGAAGCAAATGCAATCACCAATGTCACTCATTTAATCCACCTTGAATGTACTGTATCTGGCTCTCTATCCAGCCATCAAGGATCTACATATTCTGCAAACATACAAACGTACATACATACATACATACAAACATACATACATACAGGATTCCAAAAACAACCCTGATATTAAGAACACACTGGCAATAAGACCACTTTTCATCAGTCCTTCTAATGGCCTCTTTTGCAGAATTTTAATGTACAAATGTCTTGCAATAAATTTTTAAACAATTAATAATTTTTTGACAGAATTTCCACTTAAGGTTTCAAATTAGTGTAAACTATCAATATTAGCATTTTTTAAAAATTAAATAAACAAGGAATATGTAAATGGAACAAGAACGACCCACAAAAGTACACAGGAAACACTATGCCATATGTATGGACCGACAACAGTAGCACTATATGCCCTGTTACATTCATTGTATGGCATAAAATGGACACTCTCCATTCAAAATTTAGACAACCTATCTGCATTATATAATATAATCATTCTAGTACAACATCATTTGATTACAATCATCATATGGGGGGTGGGGACAATCTTGATACCAAGAAACAGCTTGACATACTAAGAACAGGTGGACACCACACACAAAATTTATGTGTAAAACCTGAATTCCACAAAGACAACATAGAAACCTGTGGCTGCAGGAGCCATAGTGTCTCAGTTCTTAGCCAGTCTCATGACCAAAAGCGCTGCATGGTTGAATCCTATGATCAGGTCAGCCAAGGTCAACTGCAGAGATGCCAGCCATGAGCATACTTGTCATGAATCCCATGATCCATTTTGTTGCAATCTAGGCAGCCCATATGGATTGGATATCACATTTTTTAAAAGTAACCAACTTGTACAGTCATATTGCATCTTTCCTTGCGCTTATACATACCTGTATACAGTTGGTAATAATTAAGGTCCAATGAAAATAAATTATGGATCCATTCCTCCAATTCCTGAACCTTAACATTTTTGGACCAAAATAACCATAAACACCAGTTTTCCCCAAGAAATAGCTTAATGTTATTTTTCTCTTCCTCTCTGCTGCCATTTTCCACCTATTTACAGTCTAACCAACTGGTTTCTTGTTACCTGCACTGATTTTTTTTTTTTAATTAAGAATATCACATCAGTGCTAAAGTACTTTTGATCATACTCATTTTCATATAGAAAACACCTATTAAAAATTTCCCAGAATTTCATCATTTCATAAGAAATGGTTGGCATATCTGCAGCAACTATAAATAATGGTGGGCATATCTGTAACTACCGTCTGAAATGGTAGGAATCTTTGAAGATACCATCCAAAATGGTGGGCATCTTTGCAGATAATGTCTTAAATGGTGGGCATCTCTGCAGCTACCATCCAAAATGGTGGGTATCTCTGCAACTACTGTCTGAATAGGAGGGCATCTCGACACAATGTAGTTTCCTCAAATGGTGAAGATCTTTGCAGCAACCACTATAGTGTCCTGCAAAGGTGGGTATCTCTGCAACTACTGTTATAGTTTCACGAAATGGTAGGAACCTCTACAGCTACCATTGTAGTTTCCTCGACATCCCATATTACTCCAATTACTACAGTACTAAATTACCTTGAAATGCTGTTGTGCCACAAAACACCAAAGTAAAGAAAGATCTGTCCTTGCATAACATATCAGCAGAAATGGGTGTATGCTATTCTCTCTGCTGATGGCTCCTGTAAACAGCATTGACCTGTTAAAGTATAATACACTAAAAGAACTGAGTCTACGTTATTTACATGTGTGCATATGTGAATAAATACAGTGATCAAATCCAACTACAAAGAACCTGATGGAAGGTCCAAAGTTTACCTAATATCCCCAAGCTTTTTGGAGACAGAAGCTCCTATGCTAGAAGCCACATTGCTGGTCTTTTCAACAGCTGATTTGGCTGCCGCCGAGGTTTTCTGGTATCTGGAAAGTGACAAAAAATCCTGATTACTTGTACATCAATTCTAAGTATCTTTCATTGCAAGGAAATTAAAAAAAGAAAGTATGATTCTTCTACAAATTACAATACCAACATACATATGCGGAACAATTGTCTTGCATAAATAGCCAAGGTGGTCCGCATAATGCAACCCTCAAAACCTTTTTTCCAGCAGACCAGACCATAATGTTTAACCAAAGGTCAACTGGAAAGATCATTCTTGTTGAGCACTACCAGTATGTATATGTACAATACACTATCTTGTTTCGTTTTCATAGATGTTCTAAACATACGTAAATACATGTACCCAACTAAAACTTTTGACCCACTGTAAAATTTCTATAAAGGAAAATTTATGGTCAATTTCTCAATGTTAAGTGCCCAAATAACCAGCTTGTTTCAAAGTGAAGGTCAAATGCAATTAGCCCATTTTGATTAACAAAATGTCAGTATCATGCAAAATTTGAACCTAGTTTTTACTCAACATTGACCTATTTTATGAAAGCGAGATCAGGCTCCACTAGACATCCCAAAATTTCATCTTCAAATCAAGATATCTGAATAACTTGGTTGGCAATGTACTAATGCTTGGTTGGTAATGTACTAATGGTGATTTTACCCCAGAATATTCTGCAGACATTCAGGACTAAAATACGTCTATAAAACCTTTAAAAATTTTTTAACAGGAGCCTGGAAATTTTTAGGTTTTCTTCAAATTTGTGGAATTACTCTCCTCTTATTTCAAGATTAAATAGGTTTCCAAGTGTTAAATCTGAAACTAAGACGTAATGTTCTGGATGTTTTTCACTACCTCTACCTCTGACAAAAATACTTAATCATAGGAAGTAACACAAAATAATGTAAAATCTCAATCTGAGTAGACATTTTGAGAATTTCTGTGAAACTGGGGGACAAATTATCACCCTGAAACTAATTAAGAATTCACTATTTCACTGTATAAATTATAAACAGATTTCTGGAAATCAAGGAAATATTTCCCAGAAGGTTGTTTCACATGTATGGTCCACGAGTCGGTAAATTCTGTACCTCTACCATGTTGGTTTAAATACTGCACATGACAATTCTTTTTTTAATAATAATAATGATAATTTTTCTATACTACAAATGTTGGATAAGTTAAATTTCCAATGAATTCTAAATACTGGCAAACATACATTACTTTTCTACCATCTGATCTCTCTGCCATTAGTTACTTAATCATGTGCTTTAAAACAAACAAGAAATATACAGCAGGAAAGTCAATGTCCAATACAATTGTAAAAGTCACTTATTTCCATGAGTATCAAATTGGTGCTGCTGGGAAAAAAATACATTTGGATTAGAGAAGGTGTCCAACTGTTTTGATGTCAGGGTTATCACTCAATGGGTTTTTTAATTCATGGTTGGAGTAACATCAAATCCACTGAAAAAATGTGTATTCCATGGAAAATAGTCCATTAACAATATTTTTTCAATACAGTGATGGCTTGAGAAAACCAGGTACATATTAAAACATAAATTTTAGCTTATATTAAAAAATATAACATGACTAAATACAGTTTAGAAAATGGCAGCTGTTATTTTAATAGCCAAAATAAATACAATGCATGACACAATGTCTCACCTATGAATAATGTTACTTAAACACAGCTTTCTGTTTATGCAGTTAAGACAGAAACTCCTTGCCTATCTGTATATAAACATATAGCAACATTTTATCAAAGTGTTAGTTGAATATAGCAACTGGTCAAGATGACCTTTTGAAACTTTAACACAGTACCTAAAATCTTTGATCTTGTTAGTGTTGCCATCACCAACAAAAAAGTGAAACCCATGTCTGGCCAATTACTGGCATGAAATAAAATATTTGAGAACTAAACAAACTGCTGGTATTTGTAATCAAACATTTTTTTTGCGGCCCAATTATCCTACATTAATTACACTGAGTTAAGCATACCGGCATCAAGCATCAAACAAAAGCTTAGGAGAGACGGCTCAAATTGAGGAATCACACATATACACATCCTGTCTTTTCTCATTTGCCAAGAAATATGTTTCTTTCCTCATACACTTCTTCTGGAAGAAAACCAGTTTTCAAATTGATTTGTAAATTAAGTTGAATTAAATCAAAATTTTGGTGCTGCAAATGGATACAGTGTTTGGAAATGGTTTTTAAAAAAATCAAACTTCCAAATTTTCCAAATGTTTACTTACACTTTAGAGGATGCGATCCTATCATTTAATTCATGAAGCTTCTGATTAGTTCTCTGATATCTAGAGGTGAAAAAACGGAAATAAAATTCTACTTTGTAACTTGTACAGTTGCTATTCCTTTTCAGTATGTCTTTTTATTGGAAATTAAAATGTATATAGTTACCATCACACACATTTTACTACAGGAAAGAATCCATTAGAATATGAACAAGACTTTACCATGTGAAAGTATATACAATTTTTTTTCTTTTTTTGCATTTCCTCAACAGCACTCCAAGTTGCAAATGAAATGGTCTCATTAGCGACTCAAGCTTGTCACCATGTTGCCACTGACAACCTTAAGAATCCTAATAATGTAAAAAGAAAATGACATTCATACTTTCTAATTACAAGTGTGATGCTCAGACCTGACAGCAGTAAATGCAATTTAATTTATAGCTTTGTCCCTTTTCGAGTTGTGAATTAAGACTTAAGTTACAAGAAGTCGGGTAAGTAGAGAGACCATTAAGAGAATTCCACAAATAACTTGTTTCAATGACCACGAGTTGAATCAGATGATGACTGTTGACAGTTTTGTAAAACAAATCCAAATATACTATTAAATTAACCCTATGCATTCTTATCTCCGCCCTTCTGTAATTGTGGGGATACTGTTTCCCCTATGTGTCAGTCTCTCCATTTGTCCATGACAAATATTGTTATTGCATCCCCTCCCACACTGCAAGGAGAATTTTGCAGACACTTTTTATGGGTTAGATACGTGGTTGGTGCAGATGAAATGCACATATTACTTTACTCCCATTTGAAGAAGTTTCTTGAAATAATGTCATAAGTGGAGCCATTTTGAGATCTCAGTTCAACATCACTTCTCCACATTAATTAGTTCAAGGACTTTATTGAAACTTTCCAGGCTAGATATGAAGTTCAAGTCGATTTGTAATAAGGTTGCTTGCCCCTCTGGCCCATTTTTGGGGGAAATTTCCTGAAAACTTGTCCAAAAATGGAGTATTTATCACTGCTTCTCCTTGTGTACTGCTTAAAGCATTTTACTTTTTCTCTGGCCACATTTGAAAAGTTTCCAGAAAGATTATAATAGAAAGGGAGATATTTGTGAATTAAGTTTGTCGTCATTTCTCCCCTGCTTGGAGAATTTTTTAATGAAACTTGGCAGACTATACTAGGTGTATATGTGCAACAATCTTTAATTTTCTTTCACTGATATATTTTCAGGTAAATTCCTTGAAAAATGTATCAATAAGGGGAATTTTGAGAATTATGGTTGTCATTACATGATCTCCTTCTGTTGTCTCTGACCCCATACACCTATCTGTTCCAACAGTCTCTTTATCCAAGATAAAGCTTGTAATTGCTTCTCCTCCCACACCACTTAGGAGGATTTTACTGAAACTTTGCTGGTAGTGCAGTTCAATACAATGCCTAGACTCCTATTTAAACACAAACATCAATACCTAATTGTATAGTCTGTTATTGGTGTATCATAACAATTTTCTTTCTTTTTATGCTCAGTGTTGACATTAAAAACTCGGAATCAAACAAAATAATTTCTGTTATCTGATATTGATCACTTTTGTTTGGATAACAAGGTATCAGTATCCTTTTTGCTGATGTCCTTGAGCTATTCTTTTATTCTAACCAGAAATTCTCTGTTTTTTTGCTGCGTGTTTAACATATGAGCAAAAAACATTACAATTGGTACAATGGGTAAAACCATCCATATTACAGATAATACAGCGAGTTTATTACTTGGAACATATACAACACCATGACAGTTTTATGCTGTTGTATTTCAACCCAAACAATACTGACTTTAACTGAATATTAATTCTTCATTTTTTTAATAAAATAATCCAAGAGTTTTTTTATTCACCTTTTGTTTAAGACTGCCTCCCCCCCATTTTTTTTTAAAATCACTAACAACAGTTAAAACTTGGCTGCATTAAATGATAATATCTTTCAAACTGTGTGCACCAGATGCAAAAGGCTGTTTCACCAGTTGCATCAGCTCCTAGGGGGTATATGAACCTCATACCAATGAATCATAGTATCAGCTGAACCAAAGTCTCAATCATAACATTTCACTTGGATGAGTTACAAGGATAGCAAAACTGGACACCACCACCTTCAGATGGCTTTTTCTTACCGATACATATATAATGGTTTAACTTTTTTTCCCCATCTGGCCCATTTTTGGGGACATTATTTCAAATTTTCAAAATATTGGGTACTGTGGGAATTCAGTTTGTCATCGCTCTTCCTTAAGCATCAATTGGAGGACTTCATTTAAAACTTGTAGCCAAGATATGTGCTTGGTGTAGATACACAATATGTTTTACTTTATCCTCACACCTACTTTCTGAGAAATTTTTTTTAAAATCATCAAAAGTTGTGGAAATTTAGTTTGTTATTAATTCTCACACTCAAGTTGGTGGATTTTATTCAAACTTTGCTAATTTCTTCCCCTGGTCCATTTCTGGAAAAATTTATTGAAAAACTTGCCAAGAAGGGGAATTTCAATATTAAAGCTTGTATCATTGCTTTCCGTCCTAAACTGCTTAAAGTATCTTAATATTCTGCACATCAGTGAAGAACAGGAGATAATGTCACTGCCTGTGTCAGACTGTCTGTTAATCTGTCAGTCTGTCCATCTGTGGAAAAGTGTGTCACTGCATCATGCATGACTTGTGATTATTTTTATGAAATTTGATGGCAGCTGTATATGTGCAATAAGTGTAAACATTTTTCCCTCTGGCCCATTACTGGTGGTATTTGTTGAGAATTTGTCACAGAAGAGTCACTCAAAAGGACTAATGCTCTAAATTGGCTGATAAAAATCTCCAGTAATCCAAGGTTAAGACCTTTCTCCTTTTTAACTGCTGAGAGTTGAAACCATTTCTGCTATCCCTGGATTGGGTATGGTCAAATACCCATTCATTATGGAGGAGTGGCAACAAGATTTTAAAGATGACCACCATGGTGGATGTGATAAATTCTGTTGTCATAAAACATAGTGTGTGGCTCATGTCAAAATAATTCTCACAAGTCTCAGCACTAAGTATCAACTTTTAGTGTTTCATGTGTCTATACTAATGGTCATTAGTGTTTCATGTGTTTATACTAACGGTCATTGGTGTTTCATGTGTCTATACTAATGGTCAACAATATGGAATAAATTTTAATGCATACATGAAGGTATATTTGACTTGTAGGGTCACCATAAATGTGTATGTGATTTGGATTTTTAACGTAGCTTTAACAATTTTTCAGTCAAATGTCTGCAGTTTGACAGTTTATAGTGATGTCTAGCACTGGGGCATCATGCCACAGACATGTAACATCATGTCCCACCTAGTCACATTATCCTGACGCCAGGCTGACCAGTCCTAACTCTAACTTCTTAATGCTGAGCACCTAGTGAGGCAGCTATATGTACCATTTTCATAAGCCTTGGGTATGATTTGGTCAGGGTTTGAAGCCACAATCTCCCGCATTTGAGGCAGACGCTCTAACCACTAAGCCACCGTAGCGGTGGTCACCATAAATAATTGTACCACTATAGTAATATCATATTATGTTACCTTAAATGATTAATGCACAGTTGTTTTAAATGCATGTGATTAGCACTTCTTTTTACGAGTTTCTCTCCCACTGTTAATACTGGTCTGAACTAGTCCTTGTGGTCATAGCGTTTTGACTCCTTCTGTAAATATTTTTCGCACTATTGAGCACAGTATTTCCATTTTTGAGAAATCAGTTAGTTCCATTGTGAATATCTGCATAAAGGTCATTACAGTATAATTTCACAGAAAAATTGCATATATTGGTACAAATTGCAATCTGCCTGCCATCATACTTTTGACAACACAGGTGTTAAATATCCTCTGAACCACTCAGGTGTTCCCGCATGAGTTTATGATCCGATTTTTCCCATCAATCTCTGTGTAAGACCAATGTGTCTCAAACGTATAAATACAAGCTGTGTGACATTTTCTGACAGATCTATTCTGATCGGCAATGAGTATGAACAAGGTTGAAGACCAGATACAACCAAATACGACCATTTAAGGGCAATGAAATAAAGTATTCCATGTTATATAATATTGTGCAAATTCTACATCTGCTTCAGTGCTTGAGACTGATGCTCCCATAGAATTAACATTGCTGTAATAGTGCTGATACAAGCATGAATGCCCGCACATATGGGAAAGTGGGGGTGGGGCACTTGCTCACACAGATTTCACCTCTAAACCTGTTTTGTCCCAAACCTGTAAAACTTAGTAGCTGACCACTACATGTTTGTCCCACCACCACCACCAATAATGTTGCTAGTGTTAACTGGTTTCTTGCTTCCATACTGACTCAAGTGACAAACAATACTACATTATATATTACTGCAATATGAAATTCCAATTGCGATATGTATTAAAATGTCAGTACTGTTACTATGGTAACAGGCAAATCTGCATCCTTTATAGTATTCTTACAGGAAGTATTTTTTTGCGTACTGGTTTATTCCCTTGAAGTGACCTTAGATTTGCTGTAAGGAATATATATTTCTAAAATTTATTTCAAGTATTCATGTGTTCTTGAACATAAAGTGCTATACACATTGGGAAACACACCAGAGTTGGATCATATCACCAAGTGTTCTACAATTCAAATCATGTCTGTCTACACTTCTCCTTGGGAAATACATTAATCGTATTTTGTTATTCTTTCATATACATTTTCTTAACTTTCAATATTGAGACATACATATGCCATTTACATTTAGGAAGTCAAAGAAGAATTGTATGTGTAATTTAATATGTAAGAGAACATAATCAGTTATCAATTTATCTGCACCCATTTAACAGCAAATTTTAACTGGAATGATAAAGACTGATAGTTTTATTCTCAAATCATTCCTACACAGTGCATAGTTTATCTATATTATTGCTCAAGTTATTAAATTGTTGAAACTTTATTATCCACCATGGTAGCCAAAGACTATTTTGTCACTGAAATCCCAAGCTGACATCAAGTTGAAGCTGGCTTAAGTAAAGCTAGGGATGTTACAGTGGTCATAATGGATGTTAGATTTGCATCATTTTCATTTCGGACCAACTAAATACAATAAGAAGTCTTCTGGTGAAAACCCTATGTGAACAACCCATGTCGATATGAGCTTCCATTTATGAGGTGTAACAAAAGCAAGATTTTCAAGCTGGCTTCCATGGTGGGTATCAGAATGGTGCCATTTTCATTTAGGAGCAACAAAAATGAGAACATCATATGTCTTTTGGTGAAAAACACGTGCTGATATGAGCACTCTTTCCAGAACGAGTAACAATAACAAGATTTTTAAGACTGCCTTCATAGAGGCCATATTGGACATTGCAGCAGTCACCATTTTTATTTGGAGCAAACTAAGCATCATACATGTCTTTTAGTGGAAATCCCATGTCCATATGACCATCCATTCAGAAGTAACAATAAAAAGACATTAAAGATGGTGGCCACTATGGTGGCCATACTGGATGTCCAATCAGCACCTTTTTCATTCAGGACCAACTAGAAAACTGGGACAAATGTGTGTGCAAAGTTCCATGGCAGTCCTCAAAGTAGTTCTGGAATAGCGATAACAATCTTGTGTCAAGATCCAGATGAGACCTGTAATTAGTCTTCTGATAAAATCCTGAAGTCAATATGACTTTCCATTTAGGACAAGTAGCAATAACAAGGTTTTCAAGATGGCTGCCATGGTGGCCATACTGGAATTTCAAATCGGCACCATTTTCATTTAGGACCAACAAGACATCATAAGTCTCTGCTGAAAACTCACATTCTGTCTAGGAGTAGTAGATATAAGATTCTCAATGGCTGCTTTGGCCATATCGGATACCAGAGCAGCACAATTTTTATTTAAGACCAACTAGGCACAATAAAAAGTCTTCCAGTGAAAATTCCATGCAGCTATGACTTTTGGTTCAGAAAAAGTGGCAACGACGACGTTTTCATGATGCCTGCTATGGTGACCATACCGGATGTCTGAGCTTAACCATTCTCGTTTTAGACCAAGTAGACACCAAAGGAAGCTTTCTGGTGAAAATCCCATATCAATAACAGAATCTTCAGGCTGGTTGATGTGGCAACCATAATTGCTGTCAGATTGGCACAATTTTCAGTTTGGACCAACAAGAAATGGGGCCCCTGAGTGGTCGAGTGGTCTAAAGCACTCACCATTATGGATCACTGCCATCTCACTTCTGTCTGCGTGGGTTCAAGTCTCGGATTCGGCCAATGTGGGTATGTGAGAAAGCTTGCCAGTAGTTTCTCGTGGGTCAGTGGTTCTTTCCGGGGTTTTCCTGGGTTCTTCCTCCACCATTTATTCTGGCTGCCATGTATAGCCTATATTGTGCTGAAAAATGGCATTAAACCCTATAACAACAACAACAACCAACAAGAAATCATGACAAGTATATAAATGAAACCCCCATGATGATAAGACCGTCTGGTCAAGACTAGTAGTAAAACCAAGATTTTCAAGATGGCTGCTGTAGTGACTCTATTAGATGCCCAAGTGGAATCATTTTCTTTTAGGATCAACTACACAACATAAGAAGTCTTCTGGCGAATACCCAATGTCATTATGATTACTTGTTCTGGATGAGTTGTGATGAGATTTTCAAGATGGCTTACATGGTGGCCATACTGAAATTCAGATCAGCACTATATCCATTTACATCCAAGCAGACATCATAAGAAATCTTTAGTTGAAAACTTCAAGCTGATACAGTCAAACCCGGTTATCTCAATTACGTCGGGGTGTAAAAACAATTGTCAACATAACCGGGTCTCGAGATATCCGGGTTCATAAAAACCGGGTAACGTAATTTTAAATGTCCTTAACCATTACTCCTGTCTCTTGCTCTTACGTTTACTGGAATCCCATCCCACTGTATGTTACAATAAAATACACAAAAGGCTTAATTGATAATAAAATGAAAGAAACTAACCTGGTGTTGTTATCATTTATTCCTTTTTTTATCATCATGAGTAATTTATTAAAGAAAAAATATATGAACTCCCTATATCACATGTAGCATATGCATCCATACTGTAGTTAGTCCGAGTTTCCTCTGACAACTGGAACCCCATTTTTGATATTTGGTTTTTTATGTTGGGGTGTACTTTTTTTTTTCCATTTCACATGATGACAGCGTCAGATCTCCTGCCACAATATTCAAATTGGGATGTGACATCCAATAAATGTGATTGTGTCCCTTTCTGCTTTTATACACAAAAACCTGAATATTCCTTTTTAAAAAGTACACCCCAACAAAAAAAACCAAATATCAAAAATGGGATGTCAAGGGTCAGAGGAAACTCGGACTAATGTCAGATAACACACGACGCATTTTTATAATTGATGTGAATATTGAAAGACAAATCATGTTTGGCTGTACTCAGAGGTTTGAATATGTTATCATGACTGAAAAATGGATCCAAGAAAATCACAAACAAGAGAGAGTGAGAGAGAAACATCAACCGAATGCTTTCAGGCACCCGCCATACACGCATAACACGGTGTTACGTGCAAAATAACCAAGATTGTATTATAAGATCAATACATGTTTTTGAAAATACATGTACATGTACATTCACTGTGAGTGCAAATGACAATCCTTTCGCTAGCATGGGTTACAAAGAGTATTATTAAAGCAAGTTAATGTTGAGTATACTACTTACCCTGCAGGCACCAATGCGAGTTTGTATTAATTATGATTCCAGATGACAAACAAATAGATGCCCGGGTGGTGAATAAACACATCAGGTAGCGAGCAGTAAACTCCTTCTTTGAAATTACAGGCAGGATATCAAATACAAAGGTTATTTTATTGCAAATCAAACCGACCCTGGAAACTGACTTTGGATTCGTTTAAGTGTGCCGATTCTTTTTATCTTTTCTGTTGTTTTTTTTAGCCAACTTTGCTTCCCTTTTACCGGTATTCACGGGAATTTTGAAAACATTCAGCCAATCAGCAATTTTCCATCTGCACATTGATTATTAATTTGTACATGTACATGTACATAATATTTCATTACTTGTATCTCCTTGATTGTTGTTTCTTGTATACATGTATTTCCGAAGATAATTCAGATCTGAAATGTACCTTAAGAAACAAAAGAGAAATGATAAAATACACATGTAGCTGACGTCTAAGATTCTGCGTTTTCGTAAAATAAAGTTACGCTGTAATTTGTGCACACTCTTGTCTTTGTGAATCCTTGAATATTTTATGTAGTGAACATGATATATTCTTAATAAACTAATCGATTCAGCTACTCTTACGAACCAAAAATAGAAATACAAAATAAACATGTGACTACTGCTGTAACTGACCAAAATTGTGTGTGAAAATCGATCGCTTTTGCTGACCATTTCTTGTATAATTTCTGCGAGATTGACGTTAAAAAGTTGCATTTCGTCGAATTAAGCGGGTCAACATGTTACTTCAGACTGAATCTTATGCCCGACATAACCAGGTTATCGACTTAACAGAGGTCGAGATAAGCGGGCAAAAAACAGCATAACAAAGAAGGATTTTTTCGGGACCGGACCAAAACGATCGACATACGCGGGTTCTCGAGATAACCGAGGTCGAGATAAGTGGGTTTGACTGTATAACCATTCATTTATGGTCTGTAGTAATAACAAGATTAGTAGTCATACTGAATGTCTAAGCAACACCCTTTTCCTTCAGGACCAACAAGACCTTATGATAAATGTGTGTGTACAGTTTCATGGCAATCTTCTAAGTAGTTTAGGAGAAGTAGCAATAACAAACTTGTGCTAATGAACAATGGACAAAAGACCAGCCCATAACCTCTTCTGGTCTGTGTCCATAAGATCTAAAAACACATTTAGTTGCAACAAATATCTAAAATTATGTAATACAATTCTGATTCTTAATTACAATATTACACATAGTTTATGTTAGCCAACAACAAACATTTCGGGGCCCCGAGTGGCCGAGTGGTCTAAAGCGCTGACCGTTACGGAACACTGCCATCTCACCTCTGTCTGCGTAAGTTCGAGTCCATGCTCGGCTAACGTGGGTACGTGAGAAAGCCTGCCAGTAGCTTCTCGTGGGTCGGTGGTTCTTCCCGGGATTTTCCAGGGTTCTTCCTCCACCATTAATACTGGCCGCCATGTATAGCCTATCTTGTGCTGAAAAATGGCGTTAAACCCTATAACAACAACAACAACAAACATTTCCATAACAATATTTCTATTTTATATTCTTTTTTCAGGTTTAAATTACAAATTATTCAATGGGATCCCTACGGTTTGTTATTTTGCTGATTTTTATATTTTGTTCTATTGAAATTTATTTTTAAAAAATGTAAAATTGGGTTTGCATATTTTTTGCAAGAGGAAGAATTCTGTGCAAACTCAAATCAATGAATCCCAAAAGTCAATATCATGGGTTACTTCCCTTGTATTCATTTAGTGAAAAGTCAGGTATTTGGTACTGTAAAGGGCACAAAATAATTTCATTATGTATTTCTAACTGTGATAAATTTCATTAATATACATAGACAAAAAGATTGCTTTTGTTGGTTTTATCACATTATAGGTTATATCATGCCAAGAAATGGAAGCTCAGTGCCTATCCCTACAACACACTGAAGTAGCTGACCCAGGTAACAGACCTGTGACCCCTGGATTATGAGTCTGAATCACTACCAACTAAGCCACCATGGCACATGCTCATACTAAAAATCACTGGACAGCTAGATGATTTAAGCCTATTTACAATGCTTATTTAAAATCAGTATCTGTTTTATTTTATGTGTTTTAACAGCACTTTCACATTAAACTGACTATAATATGCCAAGAAAATGGAAGCCGAGTGCCTTTCCCAAGGACACACTAATGCAGCCACAACATTCTGACTTGGTCAGGTATGGAAACCACAATGACTAGAGTACAAGTCTGACACTGTACCCAGTACTCAAAATCAGAAGGAAACAAAATGGTCTCTAGAGTGGTTACAAGCCAATCAGATAATGGTCTCAAGAGTGGTTACAAGCCAGTCAGATAATGGTCTCAAGAGTGGTTACAAGCCAATCAGATAATGGTCTCAAGAGTGGTTACAAGCCAATCAGATAATGGTCTCTAAAGTGGTTACAAGCCAATCAGATAATGGTCTCAAGCGTGGTTACAAGCCAATCAGATAATGGTCTCAAGAGTGGTTACAAGCCAGTCTGATAATGGTCTCAAGAGTGGTTACAAGCCAATCAGATAATGGTCTCAAGAGTGGTTACATGCCAGTCTGATAATGGTCTCAAGAGTGGTTACAAGCCAATCAGATAATGATCTCTAAAGTGGTTACAAGCCAATCAGATAATGGTCTCTAGAGTGGTTACAAGCCAATCAGAAAAGAATGATTACAAGCCAATCAGATAATGGTCTCAAGAGTGGTTACAAGCCAATCAGATAATGGTCTCAAGAGTGGTTACAAGCCAATCAGATAATGGTCTCTAGAGTGGTTACAAGCCAATTAGATAATGGTCTCAAGAGCGGTTACATGCCAATCAGATGATGGTCTATAGAGTGGTTACAAGCCAATCAGATGATGGTCTCAAGAGTGGTTACAAGCCAATCAGATGATGGTTTCAAGAGTGGTTACAAGTCAATCAGATGATGGTTTCAAGAGTGGTTACAAGCCAATCAGATAATGGTCTCAAGAGTGGTTACAAGCCAATCAGATAATGGTTTCAAGAGTGGTTACAAGCCAATCAGATAATGGTCTCAAGGATGGTTACAAGCCAATCAGATAATGGTCTCTAGAGTGGTTACAAGCTAATCAGATGAAATATCACCATTTTAATATGTATGCATTTCATTTGCATACATTCTGCCAGCAATAGCACAAAAATATCATTTTAAAACCCATTCTATTGCACATACATTTTTAAAGTTGCAATCTACTGTTTCAGAAAAAGAAATATTTTGAAAGAATTCTGGTGAACAAAATCAATAAAAGCACTTATACAAACCTGAAATATACTTAACACAAGAGGCCATTGTACAACATGCTACACTGTTCATTTACTCACCTGTTAAACATGGCAAATAATATGTAAATGAAACCAATAGGGAATTGAAGTGAGAATAAAATAACACCTCAGTGATATTCACAAAATGAAGGATACCCATTACCTAAACAATCTGTGTTCAGTATCAGATTAATAAAAATGTCTCACCAAGAATATTAAGTAGCAACACTGAGCATAAAAATAGTGTTATTGGATCCACCCATAACACACACTACAATTCGGAGGGTGATTTACATCAATGTTTAAATGGGAGTACATGCATGATATTTCATTTATTATTTTTCTCCAATTGTAATCTACATACCTAAGCCCCATTATCTTTTGCTGCAATTTTTGACTCTCCTAGAAAAGCCATACTTCTTCCATAACCATCCTCAATTGTGAGAATGCTGTCAATTACACTGATGTCATTCTTTGTCATAAAAGCATCACTCAAATAAATTTACACCACCAATCACTGGAACAACATTTGAATATTGTCCACACTGAATATAAGTGTACTGCCACCTCTGCCATGAGATTATAGCAGGAAGAAAGATCTAAATAAATATATAGAGCAATTCCGCCTAAACCTAACTAATTCATCCACCTTTGATTAGCAAGTTTTTGTAAATGAATTCTGAATATTACTCTAAATAAACTCACCTGTATTAAGAGAGAACAAAGAATTCATTCCATTCTCTTCTGCATGATACTGATGCACTGAATAATGGAACAATCAATACTGAAATATATTTGATCAAATATCTTCATCTGAAAACATATTCCACTCCATAATCAAATGGACAGTATGACCAATGACCATTCAAAGAATTAGGTTACATCAGTAACATGACACCCTAGCTGATTTGGAAACAAACAGCAACATATTGGTTTTATGCTATTGTGCTCCAACTCCAACATTTGCTGTCATAAACATAACACAATTCTTTATAATTCAAGAAGTAATCAAGGATTCTTTACCCCCGTCCCACCCAATAAATATTTTGTTTTTGTTCTATCATTAATGACAGTCGAATCCTGGCTGCATGAAATGATAATGTCATCTGAACCAACTGCACTGGCCGCAAGCCTTTGGTTTGTGATACCTTTGTCTACTACCAAGTGGCTGTGGTGACATTAGACCTACCAAACGAAACAAGACTTCAGTGAGGCTGTCTATATTGTACCATACATTAGACCAATTTTCTGGGAGATGCAATAAATATCATGTACTGCGATTGCTGACTTAGAAAATATGAATTTTAAAAGTTTAGAAATGTGATCTGATGCAAGTGAACCTAAATGACTTCCTAACCCCATGGAGGTCAATGGCTTTGTACTAAATCTCTCAACTCTGTGTAATAGTTTACTTTTCTGGCAATCATCAGCGATATTCAAATCAACAAGACATGTCCAGTAAATGTAATGTTGTCTCGCCTATTGTTTTTCTCAATGCCCAACCAAGAATATGGATATTCCTATTAACATTTCTGTGCTGTCTGAAATTTTCAAGAAGCTTATCATCCCTTCCTCCTTTCAACATGGACTTGTTTATTGGATGACATTTCAAGATGATGATATATTGTAAATGCAAAAGCTTGATCATGCAGGCATGTGCACAAAAATACAAGGACAGATTAATGTGTACATCTGAAAAATCTGGTTTCCTGACCAACTCCATGAATGTAATATGAAAACCCATATGTGGACCAAAACACAGATAAACAAATACAAGGACTTTACCAATAACAATCACATTTTGTGCTTCTTGTTATTACTCCATAAGTCTGTAACTAACAGGTCATTTCAATACAACTTAGTCATATCATAAAGGTTGATAGGTCTCATACAGTGCAGCTCAAGCTAATCTTCATTTCTCCATGGCTTAAAGATGAGTATATTCAAACATGGAGTTTTTGATGGTGTGAAGCCACCATTACTGCTTAAGGACTAAGCATATGGTTTGCATTTTGTTGTAAATTCAGTGTTTTCTGGGGGTTTTTTTTATTTTAAATTGTAGTGGTTGTCATTTGGAATTTAACTTACCATATCTCAGATGATTACTTTTCAGCTGTAACAATGGGATGAACCAGTGCTGTTCAAAGAAGCCAAGGCATGCATTTATCAAGTCAGTGTGTAGGTTATTTCTGATTTATTTGAATCAAGTAAAAATGAAATATTCCTAGCAGTCTCAGTGATCTACTTCCCACCAATCGCACTGTCAAGTTCCTGGACTACATTGTTAAAACTGAATCAGGAATGCACATGAATTTTTGACATTGTCAAGAGCTTCAGACAGAAGTATTGCATAGAATACAACCAACCTTTTCTAAATGCACATATCCTGAACATACAAGACTCTTCTGAAATTATTTTTTTTAATTCTCCAAATATGTAATCAACATAAAGATTTTTCACTCCTAGGTCACAGCCTTTCCATGGATGGTCTTTATGCTTCGGCTATTCAAATGTCAATCAGTATCGTCTACCAGGCTCCCCACCCCCACTATGAAGTTGCACAAGATATGCCTGCTAAGTCATAGTAGTGAATCATAGTTATTTACCCTACAATGTGGAGCTTCAAACTGGAGCAAGCAAGCAAGGGGATTAAGAATGCCACTGCAACACAAGTAGAAATGAAAAGTTACACAAGCTGAACTGTATGTAACATTGCCAGAAGGCACAAAAGGTGGCTGTGCCTGCTACGACAGGATTAATAAACATCACACCGGAGTGACACTATGATCAGCTGAATCAATGCATCAACCAGACTCTGACAAGTTACAAGGATAATGAAACTCATCTGGGACCAGGGGTGATTAGACCACCATAGCAGATGGGATGGAATGATTCCACTTTCCTTCAGGCAGCTTTTGCTTTCATGCTTCAAAGTATAATGCCTGAAGGAAGCGCTGGGACTTGCATAACTAAAACTGCATATACTGTACATCTAGTTATGATTACTCTTTAATTTGCTATAACTAAAAACTTTCACTTTTTGACAACTACATTCAATTAATTTCTGCTCTCAATGCCTATGATGACCAAATTATTAGGGCTTGGCAACCATAAATCTGAAATGGCCACTACAATTTACAAGTAATTCACCTGTGGTTACTAAAGTTGGGTATGTACTTGGAGTGCTGCTCAAGAACACAGATAATGTACACAATGTTAAATATGCATCACCTTTCAAATAATAAACTGAGATGAGATAAGTATTTTTCAAAAAATGTACACTAGTGTAGAGATGTCATGCTTACACATGTAAATGAGATCCTTTTGTGTTTGTCATGAAAATGTGTACAAAATCAATATTCCATTTAAACAAGTAAAACATGACCTAGGACTTAAACAAAATTTGCATTTCTAGTCACACCAAAATGAATGCCAAAAAACCAAAACAACACAAAAGCAATTCTTAAGTTTTTTAAATATTTCAGAGGTGGTCATAGTGAGAAAAAGAATATTAAATGCAATTTATGAGTAACAGGGTTAGCTTACTCAGGTGGTAGTACTGCCACAATGTAAATGTATCTAAAGCATAAACACAAGGCTCTTTAGAAAGAACATATTGCTGCTAAAACAAAAAAAGATCCTTCCTAATTATAGCTTTTGAAAACCCCATACTTTCTTAAATATCAAAGGTAAAACTAGTGTATGTCAGCATGATGCTGTAGTGTCCAAGTTTTGTTTTTCACTAATGATCAGACCTGCCAACCCTAACAAGACCTTCTCAGTAAGGCAGTTGCTTTTTTCCCATACATTGGACCAGTTTTCAGTAAGGTGTAACAAAATATTATGTATAGCTGAAAAACATGTCATAAAAGTCTAAAAATGTGATTCAAGACAATGATGGTAAACATGTTCAACTAAAAAGTTGGTAAAGTTTACTGCAACCTTAATTACCTCTAGTACAGTTTCACAAGCTGCAGTTCCAAACCCTATGTAGCTCAATGGCTTCTTGATATTTCTTGTAATCCTTAAAAAATAAATTAAAATTCACGTGTGCCATTGTGATGGCAGTCATCTTTCTTGCCATGTGACATACTCAAATCAACACATGATATCCACTAAACAAAACTGCTGCCCTTCCTGCTTTCTTGCCCAAGAATTTGAATATTCCCTTTGTCACATTGTGTGAGAAATTTTTTTTTAACAATTCCTGCCTCATGTTTATAAATGTCTTCTGACAGAATTCGTAATTCAAAGCATTTTGGGTAATGTCAATACGTGTTTTGTAATATTACGACTTTAGACTGATTCTGAAACAGAGAAACTACCTGTCTGTAAATTAGCCATTGCGTTACAGTCAAATTCGTGGTTACTTCCTTTGAAGAACCCTGCTGCAGGGCAAGAAACTCTGTTTGCAATTAGCAGTGATGTCACCAGTGGGCTTAGGCTTAGAGACCAGAAACCCGACATTATAACACCTCAGTTGATACTATCCCAGACCGTTTCAAAGAGACCACCGGTATCCAATCAGAACTAAAATAGTAGAATTTTGGGCGGGTTTCTCACACAGCCAGAGATTATTCTGATACTGTCATTATGAATGAATCAGTGCATGTCTGGACATTGTTGAGAGCAGATCATAGGGAAGCTGGAGACACTAGACTGTACTCCGAGTGCCGAAGCTGCAAGCTCATTAAGGGGGGGGAGGAGGAAGGGAGTTCTAGGAACTTTGGACGAGATTGGAACAAAGGCTTCTGAGGTAAAATATCTTTGCCCGAATCTGTCTCACTTTTCTAACTAGGTGTCATACCATTTATACGTTATTATGTGCATTTAATTTAGTAGAAATTTAATTTTCTATGTATAGCTGAATTATCAACATGACTGTAATGTAGTGTATAGCAAATTAGTAATATTCAAGATTAATGTATGTAGTTGTTAGGATAAAATCGAAGTGGGTGGTGTAATCTGCTACAATGTTGCATCGTGGTGCAGAACTGAATTTAATAGTGGGTAGTGTTAGACCTTGTACTTGTTTGTATTTGAATATATAGTTGTGGATTGTGCAGAGTTAGGCCTTGTTGGCTGTGTGCATGTAAAATAAGGCATTTACGCAGAGTTAGGCCTTGTTGGCTGTGTGCATGTAAAATAAGGCATTTATATTTGTATGTCTTTTATAATTTGTAAGGTAGGAAATGCATAGGAATATTGTTGATGTTAATAGTTTGCTATGTAGAGAATTAGGGATATGTATGTATCAGAGGTCATAATGTTGTTGTTATAGCCTTTATTATAGAACAAGTGTGTGTGGAATATTTAGATGTGAGTGTACGAGCTGACCTAATGACTTAATTGGCATTATGCTGATGAAAGTTCGGTGAGAGTTAATTCTCCTGTATTCGAACAAGGAGGCACAACTGTACATCCCTTCTAATCCACAAGAAGCGTTCCGGGTGGGATCGAACACCACCCAAAGATTAGACAGAAGATGTGGAAAGGACATAGAGATAGGCAGTTGTGCAAGGAAGGAGGGCCAAAGACAGAAACGAGGGTACCGGAAGTACCGACAAGGAGGGCTGAGAGAATGGAAACAAAGGTACCAAAAGTACTGAAAGGAATACAAGGCGGAAATTACAGATGAGTAATACAGAAGGGACATGGGATGGAAACACTCTCACTTTTAATTTCGCAGGATGAAATAACTGGCAATTTGGATAGGTTGTGTATTGATTGGAAGCAGTTGCATTAAAATATTGTCCTGTAATTGTGAAATACCATGATATAGCTTATTAAACTGTTATACCTTTCACCTTATTAATTTTACATTTTAACACCTAGACAGTCGGCTTTGCTGACCTGGGGGGTCAGAGCTATTTAACCTTTAAATTGTCCGTCCTTCTCCGGGGTTAGTAATAATTCCGTAGAGGGCACGTGACACCCTTTTATTCTGCTTCACTATTAAAACTTATTCAGAGCCTTTTTGTCCCTTTATGTTCTGACATACTGCTTGTTGGACACCATTTAAAACAAAAAAAGCTTGAAAAATGCAGATGCTTTGCATCGCAAAATCTACAGTCTAAAGCATCTGAGGTACTCTGGTAAGTTAGTCTGGTTCCCTTACTAATTCCACTTAATTTAATATAAAACCAGAATCTAAATCAAACACAGACAAGCCAGTGTCCAGATTTTACTGCAAACAATCGTATTTCTATAATCGGTGTTTTAGTTCCTAACTCCATATTATAAGAGTCATTTCCTTAAGTCTTATGGCAAAATTGTTAAAGGTTGGCAGGTCTGCTGCTGTGTTCGAAGATGATCTTCTACTGCTACTGAGTGACAGCCTTGTGTATAATAGTTTTATCTACATTAACTGCACTTGTACAATGTGGTATACATGTCAACTGAGAAAAAGAATTACTTAAGTTTTAAATCTAGAGTAGCTATTGGATTAAAGAGAAATTTAGTTTTATTACTAAATGAATTGCAATCACTAGCTACTTATCTGGCAGTTACCATGGTAACAAATAAAAACTAGCATAGCAATTTATTTTCAGCTGAAGTCATAGTAATGAATCTGTATGTTGCTGATGGCTGTCAAACTTATGGGTAAAATCTACTAGACTTAAAAACATTTTTTTAAAAATCAATTTACTTGTAAACTTTGACAACAGATAAAACTTATTTTTAACATCAGACTGATATGACTCAACATCAAGACCAACTTTCAATGACTTATGATCTCTTCTGACAATGTAAGATTATGCTTAAATATAACTGTTTAGTTTCTTTAAAGGCATGTAAATATTTACAATTTTTGTAAACATGTCAGTCCAATCAAATATGAAGAAAATTGGCAGCAATTTCATGGATTCTTGAACCCATATAAATATAACAAACAACATTACTAACGTGTCACTCTCCTTGATGAACTTCAGTCCTTCTGAGAAATCTTGTTTCATCTCCTGCAGCGGTGAGATTCCGAGCTTTCGCTTCAACTCTGAAGCATATCTGACCTTTGACCCAAGCACCTGACGCAGTGTGGTTATCTCTTGCTCCACCTGAAAGATGATAAAGCCAACATTAGCATTAGCATAAGCATTGTGTTGTGTAATGTATGTCAAGAACTTTTATATGTACTGCATTATCTAAGCCAGACATAAATATGGAGTTTCTACAGGCCCACCATGACAAGGGCAGTGGGTCTCAAACTATAAAGAAAAATGGGGAGATTTTAAAAGGGAAATAAGTAGGAAAATTAGATTCTAATTATAGTAATGAAGTTCACAAACGAAAATTTAAATGTCCTTTTTCTGAAAATGGACTTGGAAGGAATGGTGGCATGTGCTATTCACACAAAACATATTGACATTATAGGGATATCTCTGTTTTTTGCTAATATTACAAGTAATGGCTTTATTTAAGATCAGCTCCTTTCCTCATATAATTGCATCATCAGGAAGTCAAACAGCTCTGCTGAACTTGCATGCATTTCCTTAGATGACCCTGATGGTTTTCAGATTTGCTGTAAAATCACTTTAAGTAGTTTGATTAATGTTCTCAATATAGTAGTACACGGTACCATATGATTACCTAACATTATATTATACACAATGTGTTTGGCCATTTTCCATTCATGACTGTAGCTAACTTACTGTACACCCCACCACATTGCAAACTATTTTGGTACTGCAAAAAAGAGTCAGATCCAAGCCATACTGTGATGTGCGGTGTTATAGTTTGATTCATGATCCATGGATTTACTATCCTGCTCTGAGGAATAGCTTTAACACAACAACAACAACAACCTGCTGTGAGTCTCTAATGGATATATAGTTCAATATACAAAGTAACCCAAAAATTGGACAGGTATGTGTGTAACTGAAAGTTACTTGTGAAATATAACAGATCAAGCACAAAGACTATTATTATATGCTCATTTTTGTTTGCTCTGTTATCAATGGTTACCATATCTGGGAAGCTTCTGTCAGTTTCGACATTGGAATTGGAGTCAAATAAAAGTGGCTGTTGTCATCCATCATTTCAGAGGGTCTTTGTTTCAAATACTGTAGGTAAAGGTGAACTGGGTCTCACTCCAGTGCTATTTTGGTGTAAAAAAAAAAATGAAGTATTGTGGATTTTGTAGCCATCCCTCCCAGCACCGACATAGGTTTTGCTATCCCTCTCAGCATATTGAAGATATTGGGTACAGGTAGAATCTGTGAAAATTGATATGTCTCCAAACATTTTCCAAAACATGGCAGAACAGGGAAAATTGCAAAGCAGCTGGCATGTGACAGCCCATTTCACAAGTTTTGTTTTGTTTAGAGTAGTTCACTACAGCTATCTTGGCATGGAGTGATGACTGGTCTTCAACAGATGTTGTAAACCACTCCCTCGTAGCTGAGCCATTTGTCTGCCATCCTGGCTTCAACCTGCTGAACTGTTTCTGGACAGGACAGGGGCATTGTGCAGTCAACCTTGTACGATGGGGCCAGACCACTGACTCGTCCTTTAACTGTGGAGTTCTGCAGACCATGTCACACATTGTGAACAACTGCCCATTGACAAAGTTCCCCAGTGGACTGCAGGTTTTGTACCTTGCTGATGATGGTGCTGTTAAATGGCTGGGCGCACAATGCACACAATAAATAAATTTCACAAGTGGAAAATAAAGCTTGTTCATCATCTTGGCTTATCAACTTTGAGGTTCTGCTTTTCTTCAAGGAACACACAGCAAATTGTAGCTGAGTGAGCTATGGCTTACACATTATAACTGAGCTATGGCCGTATACCCAGAGGGCATGAATGGCCTGATAAAGGTAGATAAAGTGATTAAGTATGAAAATTAGCACTAGCCCAACCTATTTTAAAATAGATCTGCAAACCCTTATGATTTTGCCGTAATTCTTATGAATGACCCTTATAATACAGGCTTATGGAATAAAATCAGAAACTACAGAAATAAGATTCTTGTAGTAAAATCAGTATAATTGGCTCATCCATGTTTCATTTGGATCCTGGTTTCCTATTAGATTTTGTGGAGTAATCAGGGAACCAGACTAACTTTACAGTTGTACCATAGACACTTTAAACTGCACACATTTTTTCCTTGCAAAGCATCTTCATGATCAAACTGTTGATTATAACAATTTTTAAAAAAGGCATTCAACATGTGATATATGTTGAAGACAAAAAGGAAATGGAGCCTCTTCAATTAAAGTGTTAATAATCGTTACAGAAGAATGAAAAGGAATATTCATATTCTTGTGAATAAAAGCAGGAAGAGCCATAATTTTGTTTATATATCATATCATGTGTTAATCTGAGTATGTCTCATGGTGGGAGGTATAACTGTCATTGTCAAATATTACACAACTAACAAAAAGAAATTTTCAGCCATATTGGGTTGATAATTATCCATGGTTTAAATTCTCTGATTCTGTTGGAAAGATGTGTTACAGTTATTGCAAGCAGGTACAGGTTGGAAATTCAACATGTGTATTTCTCAATGAACTGACAAACTCGGGATTTAATTAATGATGTCTCATGAGAGTTTTAGATGTCATAAAACTTGTTCAGTGTAATATATGTGTGACACCAGCCAGCATATGCAAAATATCTCTGAAGTCTGAGCTGCTTACAGTCCACTAAGAAAGATAATTTTAAATCTAAATGAAAATGAAATGAATAAAAAAAAAAATATTAGCTCTCTCGAACTCATCCTACACCCAAGCCCAATATTTTGATATTGAAATGTTGTGTGCACTAATGGAGAAGAACAACGTTAAACTTGGTGCTAATTCATAAAATAAGACTGGGGCAAAAGATTTTGTGCTGTCAACTGATCAAGTCTTGAGACAAGAAGTTGTGGAAGTCTGAATTCCAGTAAATTTTTTGCCATTCATGCCAAGTGAAATACAGCTGATACATATCATAGCAAGAAATACTCTAAACAAGATACCTTGACACACCACCCACCCCCAAATTAAGTCTATGAAGCAATACCTATGTTGCACATTGTTTTTTTGGTTATTTTCTATGGATTAAAATGAATACATATCACTGAAATCTTAGCAGAAGGTTGAAAGTGTGTAACAAGTGAAACTGAAGGTGATACGAAGTGAAATTTCTGACCCACTTGTCCTGGAAAAGTGGTTAAAAACAAGAATCTGATCATCCCTGCACAATAAATAAATATTAACCTTTTCTAATTCTGCCCTCCATTCTCGCATCTGCCTTTCTTTCACCTCTGGGTCATCAAGCATAGGTGAGGTCTCTTGCACTTCAGAAGCCATCTCATATGATGGAGAATTAAGGTTGTCATACAGATGGTCAGCTGAAAGAGACAATATTAAATACATATACAAGAATTTTTTAAACCTGGAAGAACAAAATGGCCTATCACCAAAGCATAGATAACCACATCTGCATAAAGCATATAATGTAAACTCATGTGATGCCTCACACAGTACTCGTTGGCAGTCAATAGGTACTAGCATAAACTAGGATTTGACCGACACAGCGCAATGTTAATGCTCATGAAAGACCACATTTTTCTGCAAGGATCACAAGTGTTACAAAAATGTGATGAATTCTGTGACAACCCGTGTTAAGTCTTTTTTTCCTGGCTAATAGGGTGGTCTCTCAATACAAGTTTTTACATATCAATAGTCATATCAATTTCAGTATAAAACTAGAAAAACAAATGCTGCACGAAAGTGACCAAACACAAAAATTACCGATATCTGGTTGGACAGTTGGGGGGGGGGACAACTGTATGCCATATCAGTAGAGAGGAGGAACTAAAACTGTGCTCATGAATGACATGCTACATAACTTTGTAGCCAATAATGCCTGAATAACTAACCTCACAGCAACATGTAATAGACATGTGAGGATAACAATATATGTATATGCCCCTTTCATATTCATGATGTTGTACAATATTCTGAAGACAAACTACAGGCCACAGTCATCAGGAAAATCTCCAATACTGAGTGATGTCAGCTCAATGACAAAAAAAAAAAGATACTACAAAGATGGCAAGAATACTTCAACAACATCCTCAATCAACATTCATCTATCAGTGAGGAGGCAAATGATCAACTGCCAAGTAGAAATCAACATTACTTGCTGATCCTCCAATGACAACTGACACTGAGAAAACAATTAACCTGCTGTCTAATAGCCAAGTACCTTGAGCACTTATTGGATTGTATAGTGAAGGGCCACTATGCAGTAATCCATGTCACATTCTGCAGCATTACACCAGGGAACTTTATAATGATGGGACACTGCAGAAAGTTATGTTACTCAATGCAGCATTAAATTGACGGGTTTTATAGTGAGTGGAAACTAAGAGTGATTTCTATTTTGTCACATCCAGAAGCAAATATTATGATCAGTCCATTGAAAACCAACTATAATTAGACATGAAAAATTATTTAAATAAAAATTACTATAGATCTGCATATATAACAACATATGGTTTGTTGCATCAGATCTCATTTTCAGAGTTCTGTACAAGAAATCAAGATTAACATGTACATAGGGTACTAATAATCAAGAGTAACATATACACAGGGTACTAATAATCAAGAGTAATGTGTACACAGGGTACTAATAATCAAGAGTAACATGTACATAGGGTACTAATAATCAAGAGTAGCATGTACAGAGGGTACTAATAATCAAGAGTAACATGTACACAGGGTACTAATAAACTAGAGAAGCATGTACACACGGTACTAATAATCTACAGAAGCATGTACATCGGGTACTAATAATCAAGAGTAACATGTACACAGAGTACTAATAAACAAGCTAGTATCAATAAAAGGAACCAATAAGTTGTGCTTGGTTTTTAACAGTAATTTCAATACATCATGGGCTGTATCATGTGAAGAATACTAGGAGTTAAGCGCTTTTCCCAAGGAGACACCAAGTAGCCAAGCTGGGTGGCCTGAGATAGTACCAATCCCTTCAATCTTAAATTAAAAGTATGATGCTCTAACATCTGTGCTCCTGTGACTCCTAAACCAAAAAGTAGAAGAAAGATGTTCCCAGCATTCATAATACTAAATCTCATTATCTCTTCTAAATTAATATATTTGTATCTATTATGTGCAACAAACTCCAAACCATACTGACCCATATCTGTCATCCCCAAATGTGCACATATGCTTGTGCATTATGATAACAGATCTGTGGCCCATACTGTACTGGTGTGCGTATTAGTGACTAATGTAACCCATACTATGCTGGTGCATTATGGTGACAGATCTGAGACCCAGAGCATGCTGGTACATTGTGGTGACAGATCAAACACCCATACTATGCTGGTACATTGTGGTGACAGATCAAACACCCATACTATGCTGGTACATTGTGGTGACAGATCTGACACCCATACCATGCTGGCACATTATGATAACCGATCTGTGAACTATACTATACTAGTGCATTAATGATGACAAATAACTGAACATACTATGCTCACAGACCTGCTGGTCTTCACTGCTTGCAAGAGGTGCCTTGTATGCAATAAAAATACAAATATGAAATTAGATACTTATACCTTCACAGTCACTATCCTCAGTTGTTCTAGTTTCTCCAAAGATATCATCCTCAATATATCCCTCGGCATCATGAACATGACCATCATCTGATGATATCGAGCCTGAACGATTGTGAACTAATTGCAAAAATCTTGCATAGTTTTTTGCTGAGCTAATTTTAGGCTTGTATTCCTCAACTAACTCCAAGTCCCCATTCTGAATCATAACCTGAGGTTCAGGTATTTTGTTGGATTTTTTGTTTTTACCTTTATCAGTCATGATGAATTACCAACTACATGTATATGCAAACCTGCAAAAAAATTAAAATTAAGAGATGCTAACTGGTTTCTTGTAAGATCTTAATCCATTTCAAGTATCTTAATCCATTTCAATTTTTCAATCCATATTAAATTGTCTATTCTTTTTTTTTTTTTAATCTGAAAATAAATCACTCAAGTCCCTGACAAGAACATGCAAGTCCACTAATGCAACGTTTTTCTTCCAAACTCTGGTCAAAAAGGCTTTATTAAAATCTTCTAACATGAAGAAATTTGGCACACAAATCTTCCATATTCCCCATTTTGGAATACCTTACATGAGGACTTTCAGTCAAACAAGTCCAGGAAATAACCTTAGTAGTGAATCATCTGTCAAAATACACATGCTAATTCACTATAACAGTCAGTAAAACAAACTACCATGTATTTAGCCCATTCTTACATCAATTAATATTATATACATGTACCATATCTAATGGCCCAACACTCTTTTTATCAATCCAGAAAACAAAGAAATCCACACTTTTAAATTTAAACATAAAAACACACAAATTCAGACTGCAACAATCATGTACATTTCATTGGTAAATATAAACTATTCAGAGAAAGTATATGTAAGATATATCCAGTGCATGTTACTCGTGAGGTCAAAATAAATCATCAGGTAAATCAGTCCATAATTTCATATGCCACGTCATATGTTAGATGTTAACTCCTGATAGCTTACCTCACTGCTTACATTGTATCAGTGCCCAGGTGTACATTTGCATCAGTGTTCAAGCACTGCCATGCTGGCAGATAAATTGACTGTTGTCAATTACAGGAAATGAAAAGATCGACAGCACAAGATGTTAATCTGTCCTGTTCATCACCGGTCAATCCTATTACAGTTAACTTTATTATAAACAGTAGATGCATATCAGAGTGGCTTTTATCTTCAGACTAAGCTGTAAATACATAATCACTGTCATAAAATGGAGTCAAGACTTCCTACAGTGATTTGTGTGCTTTCAAAAATTGGTGATTTTTATGGCTTGTACGAAATATTGCTCCCAACAAAAAATGTTTCCAAATCGCAAAGTAAAACACAGTGGAGTCCATTAATCTGCACACCTCTGTTCCCATATCATTCAAATGAACAAACAAGGAATATTCAGAGCAACAAATCACTTCAAAATACCAGACCATATGTGTTTCCACAAATTGTTATTCAGATACTGAGACAGGGAGATAGAATGAGTCCTGAAAAATAAGGCTTTGTTGAATTTAAGAAAATATTATTGTAATTGACTCCTGAAGATTTATTCCTGATTTTTCTTCTCTTTAATTTGTATGGGTCAAGTCACCATTTAAACAAGAGTCCCTTGAAGGGGCTGATGCTCCAATGATTAAAAACATTTACTACTCAACACAACTTAAATTCCAGCTCCTTTTGTTAGAATTATGAAGCCAGGGCTTTGAATTCGCCTATACCCCCTCCTGAAAATACAATGGACTATGCTTTAAAATCTGGGATGGTGATGTTTCTGGAAACCTGTCATTACACCCTAGGCACACACAAACCAATGTTATTGCAGCTGAATGAGTGCACTGAAAATCTAGTATGCAAAGTGAATGGGGTCAACAATACAAAATATGATAGGCACGTGGAAGGAGATTAGTTGTATCATTATGAATAGAGAACAAGTAATTCAGTAATTAACAAAATCTGTCCAAATGAATACAAAACAAAGTATCCAACAAAACCAAATTCTCTGCTTAAATTTTAAAAAATGTTCATTCATACCAATTTCAAAATATGTTTATTCATACCACACAAAAGTTATGATCCACCCACATTCCAGTTTCAACATGCAATTCAAGTCCTGAAAAACTAATGAGATTCAAGTTATCTGAAAAGAGCAATGCTTTATATATTATATCATCTAACAGTAAGTGAGCATGTGCTACAACCATATTGTCTTAAACTAAGTAACAGAAAAGAGCAAAAACCAACAAGATTTGTAAAATTCAACAAATAATTTATTTCCTTAGAAAACAAAGTAAAAACTGAAAAGAACTTACTGTGAATTAAATCCCCAAACAGTCCTATCAAAAGTCCAAAAGTATAAAGCATAATGAATGAATTCCAATGAATGTGCTGATGTGCAAATACACTTGAATGTGCTAATGTGCCAAACACAATTATATAATACATAATGTCTTTGAATGAATTGACATTATTAATCCCAAAATAGTGATTTAAGTGGAAAATATTAATGAGTGCTTTGTCACTCCAGTGAACAATTTAAATAAATAAATCCTCTCAAATATTAACTGAAACGCAACTAAACCTGACTTCTCTAAAGACCGATGTTAAAATAGGAATGAGTAATTCTATTTACTTCTCCCTTATATAAAAAACTTAATCCCACTATGAGGACCAGGATGAAGGTTGAAAATTCATTTCTCGAACATTCCAAGTTGACAAGATCTGGAATTTCCAAGTAGGCCCTAAACTCAATTCCTGACCAAGATCAATCACACATAATACGAATTAAATATATATAACAGCATGGAATGCAAGACTGTTGGAAATATCATTTAAAATTTTTGTCAGTAATTAGATTAGTACACTGCATGTAGTACAGAGTCATAAAACTTTGTTCATTCAAGTTTCTAGCAGCATGAAAATTCCGATTTCACCAGTCAAAAGTAGACCAGCATTTATTAATGAAATCTTAATATATATCTTTGCTACTTCTCTACCAGTTTTAATTAAATTGAAAAGCTACTTCCCTTGTTACCAAGCAAATTACTTAATAAGTGCACTGGAATCATCTTGGTGACAGAGTTGTCTGCATGGAGGGCTTCAAGACAGCTCTTGAACAATTCTACTAACTTTTTAGCAGGTCTCTCTTCTGATGCAATTTTATGCCATAACTGTATATATTCTGATTTCAGATTTTTTCTAAGTAACAAGGAAAGCTTTGAATATATTATAAATACTGTAATATGTAAAGATAAGTAAATATTATAATCATGTCCAATTGATCTAAATTTATCTACTTTCACTTTTAAACAGTCAAGTAAGTAACAATTACCAATCAATCAGGTATGCAACTACTGACTATCAGCTATCTGGTCTATACATGTGACTGACAGCTCATGTGACTCAATGACCTGTGAACACAGCAGAGCAGAGACATGAGGTCAAGCAGTTACAACTTACAGAATGATAACCCTGACTAATCTAAAGGCAATTTTGACATGTTTGACATCTCCTGGGTCGGTGGTTCTTTCATGGGGTTTTCCCAGGTTCTTTCTCCATCATTAATACTGGCCGCCATGTATAGCCTATCTTGTGCTGAAAAATGGCGATAAACCCTACAACAACAACATGTTTGACATTTGTCATACTAGGAGTCCAAGAGGCTGAAACCTTTCACAAATCAGAATATTCTGAAAAAATGAGTAGGGCAGAAAAAAAAAAAAAGAAAAAAAAAAAATATATATATATATATATATATATATATATATATATATATATATATATATATATACATATATATATGAATGAATTCAAATTCAATTCCTCTACCTTCAGTTGTTTTTATTATTTTATGCCAACAACATGCATAAAAAGGTTAAATATTTGTGTGATCACTTAGGAATAACATTTTCTAGAGTAAATCGAAATATTTTACATTGGAATGTGGGTCCATTTAGGTTGGTTATGGGGTCCATGTACATTCATCTTCGCTAGCCAAGGTTCCAATATGATAACCCTATCTACACCTTGGTGGATTTTAGTGCTTTGTCCTAGCAACATCAGCAGCAGAGAGGGTGAACCCTACAACTTTGTAGAGACCATATTTTTGAAAAGAGTTTTTGTCTTAATAATGAAAACTTCTTTAATTGACCAGATTTTTTCTGATTTTTTCACAATCTGGTCACTACGCGTATGTCATTCACCCTCTCTGCTGCTATAAATTAATCAAAGATTTTATCTAAACCTACACGATACCTTGATCTTGGATCGTGTAAATTTATCATTATAAATCCAAACGGAACAGCTTGTGCTTTTGAAAAGAAGTTTTTAAATTTAATCATGTCCATGTCGCCTGAACACCAAGTATAATAAATATTCTGCAGAGTATAATTATCTACTCCATTAAATACAACTAAAATATTGCAGTTGTCTCTGATTACTTTTGGAATTTGTGTATATCTCTGAGTAACATAAATCACATCCGTGTTTTTATGTCTACCTCGAGAAAATATTCTAGCTGGATTTGATTGTTTGTCCAGGATAACATCATCATACACTACTAAATTATTAATGAATCCATCTAGATCACCTACAGATGGTGCTTCATCAATATCGGTTATAAAATCAATAATATCATTTCCATCCAGTAGTTTTGCATTTTTATTAAAATCCTTAAGTACTTCATAACACCTCTGATCATCTACAGATGGTGCTACTAAATACAGTTTGTTCCACTTGAGCCATCGCATTATTAGATTAAGCAGTAATTGCGTCTTCCCACTTCCAGATGGGCCTATTATAATCATTCTGATAGAATTCGGAAGCGCTGGATGGTGTTTTACTGGCTCTTGTTTTCGTGTCGCAGAAAAGTCAATTATATCCATATAATTAATAATATGAGTCTATATTGCGTTCGATGCAGAGCACCTACACCTACTACTGAATTAACGACAATAACAACAAAAAATAAAAGACGTGCACTTACAGGCAAGTGTGTGAAATGTGGCACCAAGAAATATAAATTTATTGCAACAAAGACAGGTGGGGGTGATATAGCCGCTTCGTTAGGAAAATTACCAGGAACTCCATGGGCTAAATATCCCGGTGAGAAACATTTACCCCGATATAATTATTGTGGTCCTGGAACTCGTCTCGATATCAGACTCGATGATCAAGATCAACCAAAACCAGGAGAGTATCCAGTAAATAAGATTGATCAAGCATGTCATGTTCATGATGTCGCGTATAAAAGTAAGGATTTGCAGCAGCGGCATCTCGCAGATGTAAAATTGATTCACGCATTAAATGCTATACCTAATAAATCTCTCAGAGAAAACTTAGCTAGTTTTCTAGTAAAAACTGCTATGAAAGGTAAACTAGTGTTAGGGGCTGGTAATTAATTATATAACTATCATAATGGAATCTGTTTATTATTCCCTGAGAGGATTTTGGAGAGGTAAAGCAGC